>JAZGTJ010001320.1:0-59473 GCA_036877575.1 Botia almorhae | reverse complement strand
CGTTTTCCCTTGTGTTGGATTTCCCGTGTATGACCCTGGACTGTTTAACCCGTTTCTGATTCTTGCTGCCTGCCATTGTGACCATTGCCTGAGTATCGAACTGATTATTGGATCACCTACGTTGTTCCTGTTTTCCGGTGATTACTCCTGCTTGTTCACTACTCTCAATAAAGCTTGGCATATGGATCCGAACGTCTCTGACTCCGTGTTACACTAGTGCACCTAAGAGATGCAGGCAACAAAGAGATGAAGTTATGTATTTTCTTCAAGGAAAATACAATAACTATTTTATGCTTGACATCTGTTTTTCTCAGCCTTAACTAATTATGTAGCTTTCAAAATATAATACAGAAATAGATTTTCTCAAAATGTATTGTATAAATCACTAATCAAGGCACATTTGGTACCAAAACATGACAACAAGGTTAAATCAAAGTAGGACTGTTGCAGTGTAAATTATTATTCATAACAAAACAAACAAAACAGGACACCAATAAAAAGATTTTAAACACAAGTTAAAAGCTTGTATATAATTCTCTCTCATACAATTTCTACACATCGTTTTGAAACAGTGTCTGTAGATACAAGAAGTATAAATGTTTACTTAAAAAGCACCAGCAAAAAATGAAATATTTTGCATTTAATATATGTGTACATGTATGTGTTTTTATTACTTCAAGAAGAAATGTCCCAAGTTTAATAACGATTTTCAGCTTCTAATCACATAGCTAATAAGCATTCCCATTGATTCAAAGCCTCAGAATTTTTTGCCACAGTCATGCTTTAATGTGAAGTATTTTTTGATGTACAGATATTACTTGAAATACCCTGTAAAAATACCTTCTAACTGCCCAGTGTATTCTGGTATCATGAAGTATAATCAAACAGCAAGTTGATGCGTCACTTACTCCAAAGTTAAATCCTGAAGGTATTTTTCATCAAAAGTGAGTGTTCTAAATATGCTCCTGAGAATAAGGACCTTTACGGGCTGTAAAATTTTTCTGGGGTGTGCTGTCAGCCACTGGGGTCTCAGAATGGAGGAAAATAGTGAGCCTGGTCTTAATCGGTATATGCAGAAAGCAGAGGTGACAAGGTCGCCATAACTATGCGTGTGAGAGAAGGCATAACCAGATTGATGTGTGCTGATTCCTCGTCGTGGGAACCGATGAGAAAGAGGCAGAGGCACAGCTTTAGACTGCCTTACCTTATGCCCTAGCTATGGACAGAAACAAGAAACTAGAATTTCATTTCCTGTAGGTAATAGTATTGCATCCCTAGCATCAACGAAATGGCTTTTTATAATTGTCTGTGCATATTAAAATGGGATAGAAGAAAGTATATTAAATAAAAATTAGATTAGATTAGATTAGATTTAACTTTATTGTCACTGCACATGTGGGTACAAGGCAACGAAATACAGTTAGCATCTAACCAGAAGTGCATTTTTACAGTGCAAATAGTGTCTATATAACAGATAAATATATTCTTGCAATATAAACTATATATAAAATACAATAAAAATATGTAAATAATATATATGGGAAATATCAAATGTAAACAGTGAATGACAATATACAGAGGTAGATGGATGTGCAAATATAGTGCAAAATGAGCAGATGATAGTGCAAATGAGCAGATGGATATAGTGTCAATGAGAAAATTGGCACTATATCCACATATCAGCTTAAAAACTAAAATCATATATTATAGGTAATGACAAAGTAATTCTACAAATCAAAGTCTGTATGAAATTGCAGAATTTAGCAGTAGGTTTACGACTTTAGATTAAGCCCCTAACCAGAATGTTTGAGGAATATCAATACAGTTGTGACTCGCAAGCAATGTTAAAATTTTAAAAGGAGAAAAAATTAGTTATGAAGTAACAGGAAGTAAGAGACTTGTTATATTAAAAAAAGTGTGTCATTTATTTATGAATGACTCTGGCTCATGTGATTCTAACCCTACTGATTGTGGATTCCAGAAATATCCGTGACATTACACCTCAGCTGTGACTCATTCTACACATGCGTTCTGCTCATGATGTCACACTGTTAGCCTGCCGAGTGCTGGCACAACACCTCAGAGAGTTTGAATCACTCTTGGAGAAGAACCACTATAAATAGTAAACATGTTGTAAAAAGAGTCAACAAAGCCATTCGAAAGATATCAGATGGTATTGTTATGAAAGAGACATGACTTTCTTCTGTACAAATATACTGTATGAGGCTGTGATGCAAGAGACTGACATTTAGGATGTTCTAATCCATTAATTTAAGAGGTTCTGTTTCAGGTAGGATGCTGCCTTAGAAGATAGCTGCCTATGTAGACATTAGACATCAAAGTACCTCACTAGGATTTGGAACAGAACAACATTTACCTACCTTGTTGTTGATAGTGGGCTATCAGTTTGATGAAGATGAACCGGTATGCCACCACAGACAGCAAGCGCAATAAAGTGGTCAGAAATATGGTCAGCCACACGTTCGACTGATTGAGGGAGTTCCTCGCAGTACCTGAGAAAGAAATAAGTACTTGTTGAGCAATGTGGAGTAATTTAAAACACAAACAAAACATGCATAATGCGGGTGGGGTGGAAGGATGCTCACCAACAAATGGAAAGTAGGAGGGGAAGTTTGCGGAACATGCCATTGCTGTACATGGTAAAAGTTACAGCAAAATACACAGACAAACTCCCCACAGGAAGAACTGATTCACTGCTGTCCAACAGTACGCTTAAATAAACATGCACAGTCACAGTTAAACATCGTGTTTAACAGCTAAACAAGCATGTGTAAATGAAGGCATAATCATACAAAATGTATAATGACAAGTAGAACTAAAAATAACACTGGGGGCAAGTGCTTAAAAGTAATTGGAAAAAATGGATAAAAAGAATAAAATAGATTTAACTTGCACATGGCACTTGGATTGATGTTTTGTTATTTAATGCAATAAAATTGTCCCAATACTTTTTTCATTGTCCGAATAGTTTTGTGCACTGTATTTTGTAGTGCTGAATGAGAATTCACCTGCACATTGACAGCTATGAGCAGGCATGTTTGTGCCAGTAGGGCAAAGGACTGATTATCCGCAATGTCTTTGCCATTGTCTCTAATCGTGTCGCATATGGCTGCCCAGGGAATGAGGAATAGTATGAGAGAACTAAAGCAGCTTTGCAGCAGTATCTTCACAAAGGCTATTTTACTGAAGTACTGGTTCAGCTGACCCGGAGTACAGCTAAAGGTACTATAAACTCCACTCCTACTAGAAACGGTTGTTTACATCCTACATATGCACACATATGACATTTAATGTTCAGTATATACACTAATCCAGGGGTCACGGCAAGCCTGTACTTATAGTTTATACTTAAATTATCATATCTTATACATACTTGATCAAATAGACTGAGCGCAAGAACAATTAAAGCAGTATACACCAGGTTGTAGAGCATGATAAAATTATCATACACAGTCTACACAGTGGAGAAAGCAGGAAATATGAAAATTAGATCAAAATTTTAATAAATTGAACAATCTGGAAAATCTTTATACATACAAATTTAAACCACACAATATACAGAACAAAATATTGACAAAATATTTAATAACATTTAGTTGATTTTGGACCATATTTCTGTTCCACGTATGCTTAATAATTTTCAAATTGATTGATGTCAGTCAATAAATTGGACTGGCCAGTATATTCGTTTTTTCATGACCACTAATGCCAACACCGATATGTGCAGCTACAGTGTACCCGAAGAAATGTGTTCAGTATGATATCAACTACCATTGATTAGAATTTAAAGGTGCAGTACTATTTTATTATTAGAAGGTTTACGCATACATTTATGAATCAGTATACTGGTATCAGAAGCCTAATAAAATGAAATCAATATGAAATATTTTACATACTGTAAGGACGTGTTATAGTTATATAACTTCCTGCATCTTTCACACTTATCGCTGTTTCTCTTTGAGGAACACTCACTCTTGATGAGCTCCACAACTTGAGCTTTCTGAAGAGGTGTTACCCTGCAACAGATTTGTTTGGTACGTGCATGCGGTCCTCAGGAGCTCAAACTGAATGCCCTTCTGCAGACCAAACGCCTGAGAAAAAAATGTTGGGAGATGAAAGAAGAGCATCAGAAATGTTTTATTGAAGCATCAGGAAATGTATTATTGAAGAATGTCCACAAGATGTGGAACAGATCATCTTTTTGGTCTATAAACCAGACCATGGACGTTAATAACCGGTCCATACTCTCCATTGACCACCTTATTCTCCACCACTTGAGACTTTTTTCCCAGAAGTCTGCTTTTCACAATGGGTGGGTCATCTCCTGACCCTGGTGACATCTTCCTCCTGGCATTTCTGAATGTTGTTTCAGAGTAAAGGCCTCTTAATATGAAATTACGTGATCCATTTGAATTGGTTACAGAAAGAGAAATGGAGACAGAGAGAGACAACACTCATACAAGCTCTTCATACTCGTACTTCTGCTGTGTTGGCAGCTACTATTAAGATCTTATTCATCTCCTCTCTGAGCATGTTACAGAAATAACCAATGTTCTCAGCGGTCTCTGTGGCACATAGTAACAGTAATAGAAACGTCATTGTTAATAAGTCTGATATAATTTGTTATCTCCCTTACACAACAGAACATTTATTTTGTGTTTTGGATGCTGGTCCTCAGCATGGAATGTTGGACTGCTGGTATCTCCTGCAGACTCTGACTAAATTTAACCTTGATTCTGATTGGTCAATAGCTGTGGTTTATTACAGCACCTTAATATTTTATTATGTGATAATGATTTTAAAAAAGCAAAAGGACACCATTCCTAACAATATGCCTCAGCCGTTATCTCATTATAGCAATAGCACAGGCTCTCAAACCAGCGACCTGAACCTTTGTGGAAATTTATGCTGGCCTGGGCTGGTCTTTCCAGTGAGTAAATGAGTGAACTCACCCTGTTTGTTACCAGTCAAAACTCAGATTTTGATGTCAGCTTTGCAAGTTGCTCAGTGGTCTGAGGAACTCCATCTGGAAGTTTATCCTCCACTGCAGATGCACAAAGGAGCTGCATGCACACTTACCAATGAATATAATCAACATAAATACTCTGAAAGACATTGTTACTTTGATAGTGGTGTTTGCTAAGACAAGTGTCACTGTTACAGTTCTTGCTCATACTTGAGGGTTATGGATTTGAACAAACCCGTAACCCCTAAATATTAAACTTTAATGTGTAACTACCTGTAATGTTCATGATTTGTTGTTTTGTTGTTTAAGCCAAAGCCAATGTCCTCAAACCTTCTCCAGCATATTCCTATGATGGTGATAATCTAACATAAGTAACTTACAGAAATGCTCACAGAGAAACACAGAGAAACACAAAGGTGACTCACATTAAGATGTTCTGTGGTGATCTCCATGCAGCCGCTCGTAAATAATCATGTCAGCTCCCTTACAATACAGAGTTAATCTGCCCTCTGGAAATGTTATTCTGGCAAGTAGGTGGAAATTGGTAATGATGAATTTACACAACATAAACAACATTCCTCTTATGTCAGGAAGTGAAAAGTTCATGATCTCACCAATAACTGACATTCTCTTGCAGACCTTTTTGAAGTCAAGCACTGCCAGTAGCTCATAGGTGCTGGGGACTCCCATCTCCACAACTGAGATGGTTTTAGGGGTTTGGGAGTGGAATATAAAGCCAAAATTCCTTGCTGCAGAGCCCTCTCACCTGTAGATTGAGCCTGATAAAATAGCCCCCTGTGTGTTAAAAGATTCCAGTCCATCATATATAAATACACAAATTTAATGCACTTGCACTTATGCTCATAATTTTACACAGCCTTGTAGAATCAGCAAGGTATTATAAGAAAAAATACTATTGTTTATCATTTCCACTCTTGCACATGAAAAATGCACAGACTTCCCAGAGATTAAACCCTTAAATACCACTGTGTATTGTTGTGAGTGTACACTAGATGGCGCTTGACTTCTGTTTTCGCCTCAGGCATAATGACAGTGTGACAGAGACAGCTGATGGAAGACAACTGATGGAAGAACGCATGTACCTCTAGAGAGCCCAGCTTCACTACCTCCACCAGCTGGTAGTGATAGAAACAGAACTTTGGGTCGGCCAGTGGGTTCCAGGAGAAGTCCACTTTTTCCGTTTTTATTAATGAGAAAGTGATAATAAGTAAGTAAAGGTTTATTGGGAGAGACTGGGACTAGCTTTCACAATTTTTTATTGCAGTATATCAGGGTGTCATTTTCTGTATAGATACATACCTTAGTCTTACAAAAGCAATTGATGCTATTTCCATCATTACTACACAGGAGAAAACTATTTATGTGACCTTGTGACAACATGCCCCAATAGCAGGCAATTATGAAAAATATGGCAAGTTAAAATATAAAATTAGAAACAGCAACAGCATAAAAAAGGCAATTCTTTTATTTAGTCACATATACATCTAGTGGTAATTTGTGTAACGAAACCCTAATGACTAGCCCTGGTCTCTCTTTTAGCTTTTAAGGAATATATTAATACTTTGGCCACTAACTCCAGTGATCTCAATCCTCTGCCCAGCAAAGTCCAGACCTCACCTGAGAAACAAACATAGAGATTTACCTTCTATGTAACAACTATACAGTGTTACATTCCAGTGCAAACAGTTTGAGATCTTACCATATAAATTCCCATTGATGTAGCATCTGTTGAATGTCATGTTGTTCTGGGTCAAGGTCCCTGTCTTATCAGAGAAAATATATTTGATCTGACCCAACTCCCCATTGAGGGTGGTCGTCCTGGCCTGGGCTGGTTGTGTCACTCTTTACGTAATACATTTTAAAATCCCAGTCAATGAAGTAGCTGTTTTCCAGACTAAGGATTTCCATGCTATTGACAGAACAAAGATTTGGTTTTAAAAACAAACAAAGACAGATCTAAACCAAAGTCATTTTTTACTGGCAACCTTCCCCTCTAGTTCGCGTCTACGATACTTTATTCTGTTTTGCAGGTCTTGAAGTTACAAATGTATACAAGATAATATTCAGTTTGTTAATAGTGACTATGAGGAATAACCTGACATAAAGAGAAACTGGCACTACAGCGTTGAGGATAATAACGTAAGACTAGAAAGACAGAAAAGCAGAGGGGAATGCATTTGCTCCATCAGCCAAACAAACCATTCACTGATGTGTGTGTAAACCAGACGGAACAGTGATCTACTCACAAACATCACCAGAATGTTCATGAGACAATCAAAGATGAACTTGCCAGAGTTCTGCATGAGCTTTGTGTCAGGACCTAAGTGAATAAAGGTATTAAACTACATCATAACCATAAAAAGCATATTTTTAATGTTGGTTTATCAGTGTATCACTACACACCTCCAAACATCACCAGACCGAAGCACCACTGTGTTTCTGAGTGTACATCCTCTGAGCAGAATTCTCTCATTATCTAAAGCGAATGTCTCTTTTTGGAGGCTCACAATGGACCTCACCTGAGAATAATAAAGTAAATCACAATATTTCTATATTATATACAGTAAGCCACAAACAGAAGCAAATTCTCCAGCCAGACTACCCAAGACATCCCAGCAACCACCTAGCAACACCCTAACAACTCCCTGAACAACTGGCTAGCGATTTTCCAGCAGCTACCCATAATGCTTAAGCAACTGCTTAGCACCTCCTAGAATTCCCTAGCTATTGTGTAGCAACTGCCTAAAAAGTTTTACAGATATGCACAATTACTGTCTTTCCTGTGCATTCTAACTGGTAATAACAATTACATTACCCCTAATGATAAAGTGCCCATTTAGTTTAACACTACATTTATTAGAAGTCATTCTGCATCTGTCATCACTGTCTTTGTGTAACTTACCACTGAAAGCAGCTAGTTTCTGGATGTCATTACCCAGGTCTCCTGTGACTGTCAGAGCCGGCTTCACCTTCAGGTTTGTTTCCCTGAGGAAGATTGAATGCGAGAGACAGAAATGAAGGCCTCGGTTCATGGTCTGTGTCTACATTCATATACTCAGTTACTGACCCGTCCAGCTCAGCTGTCTAAATGTAGACAAGGTTCAGGGGTTCACAACTAGACAGCAGCAACAGAGCCTAGAGCACAAAACTGTGTGTGTGTGTGTGTGTGTGTGGGGAGATATTGATCATTTTTACACATTATGTAGCATTGTTATTACACATTTTCTGTGACAAACTCATTGTTTTCCAGCTTAACAATGTCTCCCACTTAAACATTCATCCATCCATTCCTCACTCTTCAGCCTGTTTGACATCATAGAAATATAGATGGATCATAGTAAGTGTAAATTAGGCATATTTTTATTTAGAGCAATACATGTGTCATACACATATGGAGAACCATATATTATCATATATATATGGAGGGAGGAAGGTGAAGATGTTGTACTTTGAGGTCTTGATGGCATTATTCTGTAAGTGCAAACATGAGAACACAGATCAGATAATACACTAAAGAAAATGAATGTACAAGTATTTTTTTCCTACTCACCACATACTTAAAAGAAAGATTAAACTCCCTGTCATTGGCTCGCAAGTGCCTCTCCTCTGCGGCAAATAACAATGATTAAAAAACATAAAAATAGCACTAGAAACACCAATAAAAATTGAGTCGAGCACATTGAAAACAATAACCTATGCATACGTGACAAAATTCAAGTTTAAACAGTTAAGCTGCATGTGTTTATTCTGTAATTAATAAATCACAATAGAAACAAAAGTGTAATTGGTTGTGTAATGCCTTCTGCTTTCATTGTCTTGTTTAAACCACACACAGACAGCAAGGAGCACATCTTTCTGTGATTACAACATCATGCTGGTATAAGAAACAAGATAACAAGCCATATATTTACATTTCAATGCATTAACAGTGTTTATTGTGTGTATCCTGTGCATTTACCTGTTATTTAAGTTTAGGTAATTATAAAAAAGACCTAATTGTAATATAAGGCCAACTAAGTGTAGAAAATGTATTTCGATTTTCAATTACCAAAATATTAAAATATTTCATTACAGCCTGTTAGTGTAAAAAGTGTGTCACAATGACATAGAAAAGTTCATTGAACATGTACAGCACTGATTTTGGCAGTTAATGACACCAACCTGAAATCTCCCCTCGACACCAGGAAAGCACCTGACCCATCACCATCTTTATTCAACAGTCAACAAAAAAAATCACACACCCTTAAACACAGTCCTTAAAACAGTGGCTAGCACCTTATTCCTTTACCTTTAGGAAAGCTCCCTTTATGCATATAATGATATATTTATTTGGCTACATATGCCGTGTGTAAGGAATTCAGAATATAGATTTCAGTAAGTTTAGTATCTTTAGTATAGTAAGTTTAGTCTTTCTAACCAAGTCTTTCTAACTCTTTCTTAACAAGCACACTAAATAAATCACAGATGTTAGCGCTTCAAGCTAGTGTCAATGAGTAACTCACTTTGAAAGTGAGTTCACTTTTCACTTTTCGACAATTTTCTCCTTTAAAAGCACTCTACAAGAACAAAACACCTCCCAACAAGGTCAGTTAAATTAAAGGTATTAATACAATCATCCCTGAATCAGATGTTTGCCAGTCAAGATCCCTAGAAGAACAGCAGTGGCTTACAGTAAAGCACTACTACCACACACAGTAAACATGTGTCACTACATTTCCCATAATGCAACAAGTCACTGATAAAGTATGCAAACAAGTAAAAGTTTAGAGTGTAGCCTGAATTCCTCCCTGATTAGGACGAGGTAGAGTCACATGCTGTAGTTCTGGCCTTTGGAAAGTTTAGGTGACGCTTGGAGGAAAGAGAGGTCTTTGGACTTTGGTCTGGCAGAGGGAAGATGGTAAAACAGTTGATGTTGAATGACGTAGGCCAGATGTTGAAAACTGCTGCTGTTTTTACCACTGCTGTTGACAAGGCTTATTTTATTTAATAGGCCCAGTTTAAAATCACTTATATCTGAAATGAGCACATGTAACTTAAGTCACAATTTTATAGACAGGCTATTAACATTGCTGGATTAAAAAGAAGCAGGCCATGTTTACACTATACTATGCTGTATGTTGGCTAAGAATATGCAAGCATGTCATTTACGACACTTAATACAGTCAGTGGAGAGATAAAAGGAAAAATCAGGGGAGAAGGGGAATATTTAAAGAAACACGCATTGCCCACATGAGCACCATAGCTCAATGTGTTTAAGCATGTGGAAAACCACTAGGCCACAGGCCCATTATTTTGTGACACAGGAAACGTTTCCCACAAATGAGAATCCTGTAATTTACCCTCAAACCTGTGTGATCATAAAAGCAGATTTTAGGCATAAAGTTCACACTGCTCACATCCATACAGTGGAAGTGAATGTCAAGAAGACAAAAGATTATAATGCACCATAACCAGCAGTTTATTCAACTTGTATGATGCATTTTAAGACATGTATAAGAGTTCATTTTGCAATCCTACCGTATGTTGGGCTACCACATACTTTGCACAGCCCCTTGTTACTGTATATCCAATATTTGAAAAAACAGGTCCAAGTGGACAGAGACCTTGTCTGACACTTAATTGAGTGAGTCAGGATTATCCCAGGAAAACAAAAGAAACAGTTTTAAGAATGTAGCCACAATGAGAAAGATGCAATGATATAATAACAACATATGCTTTAAAGTAGTCACCACTTTAATCACATTATGTCGCCAGATTTCTAAGAATGTCATTTTAGAGAATCAAAGATAAAATCTGAAATATCAGAGAATGTGAAAATGAGAATGTGAAAGTGATATTTAAAGTGATAAAGTGAAAGTGATAATTAAAAAAAAAAAACTTAAATATTTAAGACATTTTATGTATAAAGTTGTTTTGTTGGAGTGTGCAGACAAACATTTTAATAACACATTTTTGTTGCCAGTGACTCTATACATTACAAATAAAACTTCAAAATGTGGAGTAAATCCATTTAGTCCTGTACATACAAGATTTGTGACCATCAACATTGATTCAAAAGTTCACATGGTTAAAAAAAATTACAAATGATAAGTGTGAGAACTCATGAGTTGGCACAAGGAACATGTATATTACAAAGAGTGATAGCTCCTTCCTACAACACTGCCAGTCTAAGAACAGTAGCAGTACTAAACAGTGTTTAAAGTGAGAAAGTGACAGAAGACGAAATTTAGAGAAATAAATAACAGGTTCTACAATCATAGAATGATTGGCAATAGCAACATTTTAAATATTGGCAGTGTTTTTGTGAAAAATACAACAGTTTTTACATAGAAATTTGGATTCACAAGGTGAGACTTTTTACACAGGCAACAAATGAGGGCAAATTGCTACCATCTTTTCCCCCAAAGTTTTGCAGTTTGAAGGGTCTATGGCAAAACAAAAGCACAAGTATGCAAAATTTTTCAACTGAACAAAAAAAGTCAAAGAGAAACAGTTACCAACTTAACAGTGTTGCTGTGATCAAACTCACAGTAAAATGAAGAAACAATTACTTCACAGGGTAAATCACGCATTTGTCTTTACTTTAAAGGACAGAGAATAGAGCACAGGTTAAAATCACTTAGAAATAAAATAAGGCCTCTTGGAAATTAAATACATTTTGTCACTTTTGTCTTTAAAATGAGCAATAATCTTGTTTTCACATCCAACAGATTTAACAGCCCTTCCTGTTAGTAAATAACTTACATATCGAAAAACATTACACCTATAAACAAATCTATTAAGCATTCACAGGTTTATACAATGCCACATAGCTAAATCATGTACATTATAGGTTCAATACTGTCTAATAATAATGCAAGTTAATAAGGGATGTCATTTCTGTGTATAGAAAATGCTAATGTGGGAGTGTATATGTGAATTAAGGTTATTAACGCCACCTGCTGGTCAAACTGGTCGTAAACGATGGCTAAAGAACCGCTCTATATTTAAATAAATGGTCACTCACCTTAACATCTGAGCAGTCACCAAGCCTATAAAAGGCATGCATTCGGGTGACGGATGCATTGAATGCGATCTGGTTTGGAAATTGCATGTGAAATGCATTTACTGTCCATCTAGTCCCAGCCTTAATGTGACTGAAGAAATCAATGACCTTGGAGTTATTTGCTTTTCATGATTTACAACAGAGCACTCCACAACACCAAGTGTGTGATATATGGACCATAACACGCACTGTTTCAAGGGCCACGATCACAATCTTAATTATTACATTTCTCTTCAACTTGACACATTCACAGCATCAACTAAATAAGGCAAAAGTAAAAATGAGGGTTACAGAAATAAAACGTGCACAAACATAAGTGGAAACTGTACTCTACAAACAAAAGATGCTATTGGACTGTTGGTTGCCACACAGCGCCACCTGCTGGTTGGAGGTCAAGTTCGAAATGTGTCAATCAAAATACAGGTAGACCCAGTATTTAAGTTGACATGAGTGACAAACAGGTTGTAGTGTTTGTACCTTGATGTTGATCATTAAATTATAAAACACTGTAGATATCTCCAGATAGCATGTAATGTGAAAATTAGATGTGACAAGATCTAAACAGCAGAACTTATTGAACACCCTTATACTTAATCATTAAATTGAAAATGGTGTCTACCCTGAAGTTCTATTGCCAGTTCCTTAGTGACTTAATGTGCAATTGTGTTTATCACTGTGAACTGATGGAAGAAAAACACAATAAGAGTTTATGCTATGGAGATAAAAAAAACTGTCCTCCATTTTTAAACAGAAGTGGGGGGAAACTCCTACCTGATCTGCAACATTCGAAACCAATAATATTCTCAAAATTAATCAAACATCTTTTGTCTCTTGTACCACTTTTAACCTTCAGGGGGAGTCAGTGGGCAGCAAAAAACAATAGCAGATAAGTAGCATAGATAGCATAACAATAGCATAGATAAGTGATGCAAGTTGGCATCCTGCCTTTAATGTCCATCTTACTTTTTTAAATGACTAAACAGTCCAGATTGTCTTCTGCTGTTGTTCTCACCTCCCCTCCTCGGCCGAGCGAGTCTCAGACTTGAGTTTTACAAATTCTTTGGCCACCTCGTCACCTGAGCGCTGGGAGAGGATTCGCATGACAGTGAGACCTGTGTCATCGATGTGTATCCGTGGGCCCAGCGGGCACCAGCAGGCACAACTGGCTCTCGGTGCAACATCACGCAGTTGTATGACGGCGATGCCGACCACAGGGTCCGCACGGCCGAAGCAGTAGTCCTTTACACACACCTGAAGCTCATAACTTTCTGGGCCATCCTCATTCCCAAGAATACTGCAAAGACAGAGAGAGAAAGATACAAAGAGAAAATTCTTTCATCTATATTTTTTTATTATAAAACGTCAAGTGGTAGTGGGACATGCATCCATTTAAAAACATGCATATTTGAATCTATATTGTGTACCTTTAGTAAGCAATACATGTTGGTCACCATTTTTACTGGCTGAATAAATGTCCATAGCTACAGCAGTAAATTTTCTCTGCTATTTAATGTTTTGTTTAATGTTCCATCCATCTATCCATCGAACCAAAACCCATTGCTACCAAAACATTTTATTATCAACCTGCCTGTCTATATAATCTTTAAACTACAAAACATTTTTTCATTTTTACTGGAACATAGCTTTGCTGTCACTGTCGTTTCATTGACACTTAATATTGTAAATATTGCGAAATTAAAATGTTAAATCTGACTGAGAGACAAAGGTATCCATTCTGCAGTCTCATCTAATATCTCACACATCAATGTTTAATATCACGTTATTCATTAAACTGAATATTCATGAATGGCTGGGTTATCAACTCACAAATGGAAGGTCTCATTGAATTTAGGCGCCCAGCTGTTGTTCTTGGATTTGGTGGTGAACTTGCGTTTTTTGTCGCTGAGATGAGGGCCGATCATGGTGACCTCCACAAAGGGCCGGAACATTCCAGAAGTCTGCCACTTTAAATCATTTGCCGCTACAACTAGTTGAGAAAAAAATTTCAATAAACTATCAGAAAAAGCATTTGCAGAAAAGATACTAGGCTCAAAGTAAATAATAAATAATAAAGCTCAGTTATAAATAAGGTACCTTTTACTGTAACCTTGTGCTCTCCAGTACCCGGGTGAGTGAAGAGGTCAATCTGTATGGAAACTTCTCCTTCAGGTTTATCAACTCCAGAACCTGCACACAGAGAAAATACAGCCCTCACAAGCACGGCAAAGCTTTTAAGATCAAATAAAAGCATCTATTAATTAAAACGTCCAGTTTTGTATTTTAAAAAAATGCCCTTCCCCTAATACCACTTGCCTGTGACTAACAAATAGTAGTATAGTAGTATAGTATAAAGGACAAGAGGACGTACTGTGTACAGTATTATTGGGAGGGTACTGTACTTGGGTCTCAGGGAGTCTGTGGTGACCTACCCCTGGAGGGCTGTATTTTCTCACTAGGTGTTATCCTTATACCCTTCCCATTATGCACTGCGGCAACGACAGAGGCGGAAAAAGCAGTGAAAGAGACAACACAGCAAAGCATTTGACAACAGAAACAACAACAGAGTCACAGAGTATAAGAAAATACAAAAAGTAGGCATGTAAAAATAAGAAGGAAATAAGAGATATAGTTAGAAGACAGACAGAAGATTCCTTTCTTCAAAGTACACAAGACCATAAACAAGGTCCAGGGTGGAGTATTTCATAGCTCAATACTGACACCTTGTGGTAACTAGAGAAAATCGTATGTCAATACCTTGTGCATGCTGAGTAGTAACAAATGTTTTGATAAGTGTGTCTGTGGTCTGGGTGTACAGGGACAGCGCATGTCGCAGCGATGATAGTTCCGGGCTTTTCTCCAGGAAGGCCTTTTTTAAACCATTTCCACCAGCATGGAAGTATTGCTGAAGAGGTAAAGGAAAAGAAAAGTGACAATTACGGGGTTATTAGTTACACCAGACTGCTTTTGAAAAACAGATTGTGACCTTTTGTACCTTTATGGTATCGAGAGCCACATCCATCGCTGCACACTGCTTAGGTGACAGGCTTTTAGCTTCACCAGACATGTGATCCTGCAGATTACAGCCAAACAACAAGAACAACAAACCATGTTATATATTAACAGTGTAATGGGATGCAGTGCAAACACTTGAAAATGTAAACTTTTACTGAACAAAAGGTTTGAGTGTGCAAATATAATCACACAGACAAAGTCTTATAGTTATTGAGGCTAACCAGGGTTTAAAGACATGCAGATATAAATTTAACTGAGCTCCATGATGGTGTTGGAGTACTACAAGCTAAAACACACATCATCAATATTCTCCTGCAGGTCTTTGAGCTGAGTCAGGCAGATCACAAGATAAATAAGCACAGGGCTGCACTGTACCTTGAGTTTAGAGAGCTGACCCAGATCTTTAGCTGCTGAAAAAATTGTTCCCTGCCAGAAGACAGCAAAGCGTTAGAGCATTAGCATGGAGGAAGATTACTTTTACTTAATAATTTACTCATGTTATTTCAAATTCTAACATTGTTAATTTTCCATGGAAATGGAAAAATTTGGGAAAGAATCTTTTTACAGAATCTTTAGGACTTTATTCTCAGAATTTTGCATAAGTCATATGGATTACTTTTTGGATCTTCACAAAAGTGATCATTATGCACTTTCATTGTTAAAGATTCTTTTCATTTTAAAGTTTTATCAATCAGAAATTCAGAATCTTCAAATCAATCAGAATCTTCAAAAAATCACTAAAAACTTTTTAGTTTTCACTAAACATGTTCACTAAAAACAACAGAATGCAGGTTTTGAAGGATAGGAGTATAACAAATAACAGAATTCATTTTTGGGCGAACTATCCCTTTAAAACGAGTAGCACCAAGTCTTACAAAGGTGTCACTTCCTTGAGGAAGGATGATGGTTTTCTCGAGACTGTTCATGACGATCCTCCACAGCTCCTTCAAGACTCTCTTCAGAACCGTTTTTTCACACACCGACGCAAACAGCATCAGACTGTTCACAAACACACACACAGATCAGCACATGCATTTTATAATAACATTTTGACTAAAGGACAAATTAGTTGCACTCACTTTGCATCCAGGAAGTCCATGAGCGGCCGCAGCATGTTATCAGAGTCCACCTCCACCTGGTTACGGTTATTGCCGTTCACAGGACCCTTGATCTGGTACAGCAGACTGGCCATCTGTCGCATGCAGTCATCAATGCGGCTTTGGAAGCTACAGCAGAAGATACTGTTAGTATTTGTTGTACAGCCAAAACATTCATTTTTCCTGTTTTATATATTTAATGAAAATCTAATAGGAATAATTATAATGAGAAAATAAGAGAATGACAAAAACACTAGCAGAACAAAACTACTGAAAGCAGAATGTCTGGACCCATTACAGTACACATAACTTAAAAATAATTTGAAAAATTTTGTGCGCATTTAAAACAAACACTGACGTGTTTCCAAAGGTGCTGCTGAGCTCATCCAGAACATTGTTCAGTTTGACCTGCAGATCATTCAGGACGTCACTGGCTTCTGTGTCCAGCTGCAGGTATGACACACAAACAAACACAGACATATTCAGTTTGGTTCAAGGTAAGTCAAGGACAGCAGTGCGGCTTTCCATAAACCCACCAGCCATTCACCCAGTGTACAAACATTCTCAGAGCATTACTGCTTCTTTGAGGGTGTCACAGTTTAGAGGGGGTAAAATATACCATGGTGCATGGTGATGGGGGAGAAAGGACCTGTAAATTCACACCATCTCGGGGAGGGAAAAGAACAGATGAAATAGGACAGAAACCTTTTATTGTGAATGTTCTTTGTTTATAAAGTTTCAAACACACACATGAACCATATGGCTGCCCAGACAGAGTAACCCACCTGTGTATTGCCGATCACCACCTTCAGAGGAAGCAAAGCAGAGGCATGTTTAACTTCCAATCAGTGAAAACAATATCTAAAACTAACCACATAACTAAATACATGAGCAGAAGTAAAAGGGAAGGTTATTGAGTTTCCTAGAAAACATTATTGGTTTATAATGTCTACAGGATTTAATGTGGCATGGCATTACTGCTGCCCTTATCGTCACCCAATCCTGACCAACAAAAACCCAGATTATTTTCATAGCATTGTCTTATTGGCCAAGAGTGCTGTCGCTATAGCAGCATCTAACACAACCAGCCAATCAATAGATAGGTTGAGATGTTTATTAACTGTATGTATTAAAGGAAGGTTCTGGGTTCAATGCAAATGAAGCTTTATTGACAACATCTGTGTCATTGTGATAATGTGATTTTTGTTTGTTTTGATTGAAAAGTCAAAATAATTTTTTTGTTGTGACCAATGTCACAACAAAATTGTGTAATTAATTTACACTGAAACCAGAACATTCTTTTAACAAGTGCTAATTGATTGCTGTTTGATGGGGGCACACAGAGTGTAAAAATACACTGCGATCCTCACCTTCCTTTCCCTGTCTGTTTTGTCAGGCTGTTCACAGAAAGAAAGTGGAAAAATAAAGATTTTTTTTTCTTTTCTGTGTTTTTATTTAGAAACACAGAATTCAGTATACTAAATCTAAACATCTTGGATATTAGAATGTCGCAAAAGATTAAATGTGTAGATTCAAATTAAAAGACATTTTAATTGCTTTCTGAAAAATGACTAAAAAGACTCAGTACACACCTTGACCTCTGAAACATCCATCTATGGGCGGAGTTAAGAAAAAGAAAACCAAAATCAAAGTCTGTCGGAGCTTTTAAATCTGCTTATATACTGTATGTCCACCTCTCACAGTTTTAATGTGAATGACTACACAAACAAAACACAAAAACTACAGCTGTAAGTTTTAGTAGGTACAGTAAGGTTGGTGATTCAGAGATTTGTGAAGGGTATGAGGCGAGTGAGATCCCCCTCCCTCACATATGCAATGTATTTTCCTACAGGAAACAGACAGTAAATGTGGTCATAATGAATCAACTGTTTAGAGCATTCAGGGCAGGAAGTTCACACAAGTTCAGACATGGCTGATCATGACAGATTGAAGGTTGCTGGCACTGGGACAGAAGGATTCTGGGAGATTTGGGGTAATAACGGATGAAACAACTATAGATGCCAAGCCCCCACCCCCTATAACAAACCTCCTGTAACTCTTCTTCATACTCTTCCTCACTTTCATCCAGCTGAAGGAAGACAGAAGCCAGGTCATAAGGTTAGCCTTAAGGTATGTGTTGTTTGCCTATACAAATACAAACCTATTTATAAACCTTCCTAACCGAGCTGAGTGATCATATCATAGCTGTTGAGATATGTTGCCAGAAGATGTCACCATAGAGTCATTGTTTTAAACTAAAATTTACCATCCTTAACAACATACAATGCATTTGATTAAGTCCGTTTTTGAAATACATACACATGCTTAAACATAGATTTTTCATGTTTAATAGATGTTTAATTTTTAATGACGCACCAAAACAAAATGCTTTTTGTCAGAAACAAATGTTATTGTCTTTTGCAGAAACGCACATCCAACATCCCTAATCCTTCACTAATCTGCTGGTGACACAGCCCAATACTAATAGCAATCACTGTCTTATACTTCCTGAGCAGATAAAACCCCAAAACAGCCTAAATTCACCTGATTCAATAAGGTTTGTCAACATATTCTTTACAATTGTGAATTCAATACACTACTATGGTTCTAAGGTATTACTGTGTCTTGCCATCGTTTAATTACAGTGCCAACAAAGCAGCTCAGTATTTGCATTTCCTTAAGTATTCTTTTTTTCCACAATCCCTTAATTCAAACAATAATTTTTACATAATTTCAGTCCTAGGTATGCTATTGTTTTTATAGCCTTACTTTTTACCAAATGAAAGTATAAACCCTTCCTATGCAACCCTTTTGCTGCCTTTTAAGCACTGATATTTTCTCCAATAAGCACAAAACTTTGTGATCACCAGAAGGGTTCCTAGTTCCTAGAGTTGGTATTTCAGATCTACAGTAACACTCGAGTCTACATGACTGCACCCACTTCACAGCCTTTGACATGTTCATCAACCTTATAATAACAAACAAAAATAGAGTAATAAGATTGTCTCTTCATTTCTCATAATGCATACTGTATGTATTCATGCCCACACTGTTCTGTTCTCACCTCTTCTTCCTGCTCCTCCTTCTCAGGATCCACTATTGCGTCCAACTTCATTTAAGATAAATAAAATAGATAACTGCTCAGATCTTGAGCGTCATATCTATTCTCAGGGACATCTACCAACATTCAGTAGTACTGATTCTAGGTTAGCAATTCTATTCTAGATACTGACTCTAGAATATTAGAGTACATTTTTCCAAAGAGAAACTACACTACTTTTCTGACAAACTAGAGAATTTTTAAGGTCTAGAATGGTCTAATCATACCCTGGCTTCCTTTGTGGCAACCTGCAGACAACAGATGAACAGTGAACAACTTCTGTTTTTTTTAAGCCAGCTAAAGTATAAATGACACCACTAACAGTGCAGCCTCTCCGTCTGGAGTTCTCCTAACATGCTGTGAGAGAACACAGGCCACTTATGTCCTCCACTGTCCCTGATGAATGAAGAGGACAGACAATTCTTTGGTCTTAAAGAAGGTCACCTTTCACTGCTGTTCTCCTACCTGTTTAGCACCCATAGATTCAAACATCTTCTCAAGCTGGACACGCAACTGCTGTACATTATTCATCAAGACACATGGCTGTGTGTGTGACAGAAAGAGAGAAATTTATTAGAAAATATGTAAAGCTAGCGGAAATGTCAATGTAACCTATCAGGAGAGCAACTTACAATCTTCTCTTTATCACAATAGGATGGGAAGTTCTTCTTTAGAATACCACTGTACTGCAGGAGAACTTTGTCAATGGTCTGTGAAGATAGAAAAAGATAAGTGTCAATGATTAAAAAAGACACATTTTTGGAAGCATCAGCACTCTGGAACATCAACACTCTGAGAATTCAAAGCTTTGTGTTTGCTACCATAAAACTGTTGGACATCAGCCCAGTATGCTCTCCACACATACTGTATAATAAAGATTCTTGACAGACTATTTGTTTCTATGGATGGGGATATCAGAGAAGCTTCTGTCAGGCCTGGCTATGGACAGACTAAAGCTTGATGGATATGGCTGCATTAAACATTTTCATTTGAATAGAAAATAAATCTCTTTTAGACAAATATTTGCATCCTATTAAATTGTTTACTGCATGATTGACCTTTGGATAAAAGGACCCTACGGTTTTAAAGTAGATAATTCTGAAAACCATATAATGCTTTGACTATGACATTTGTTTTGACATGAATCTGTGTGTAATTGCACTGCAAGGGATGCTGTCCCACCTTGGCAAACCGGCGACTGTAGAGGGCCATGACTTTGGGGTCGGGACACTCCAGTTTCTTGATGATCTCAAAACTCTGGTTTAGCTGAGTGAAGACATCCACCACAGAGCAGGAGAAAAGGGCGTGCTCAGATGTCTGCTGGAACTGAGGAGAGAATAGAAGCACATAATCTAGATGTGATTACTTCTAAATTTGGTTTTGGCTGAGGCAATACCTACCAGAGGTCTTTGTGTATTCTAATGTAGCAGGCCTAAAGCATATCATAACATTTGTTTATAAGATTATGATTTATTTGTTTAATATTTGAGGAGAACTTTAGCAAAGCAATTGGCAAGACATGTTTCTGTTCTAAACTCAAAAACATATTTTTGTTTGCTGTCATCTGGTCTGTTCTTAAACCTTCTAAGCTGTCTACAGAGGTAGCACAAACACAAAGGCTTTTACCAAAAGGTAAATAATATTATAATGCTGCTTAGATATCTAACTTTGGCCTAATTTTAGATATTTTGATTATTGTATTCTTTACTGATAAAGCAGTCCCAACAACAAGATTATGTTAAAGATAACAGCCTATTACAGGTAGATGATACAGAAAAACATCTCACTCCATCCTTCTTATCTCTCTCCAGAGCTCCATGCATGAACTCCATGGACACGTCTTCATTCTCATCCAGCCACTGCAGGACAAACTGTTGGAACCATCTAAAAACACAAAACACACGATTATCAGCTATGGAAGCTGTGTTTTGCATGGGTTTGTTTGCTGAGATCAAGGTTTCTTACATTGGGTAATCAGGCACAACCCCCTTGAAGGCAGGCAGATCCTTTACATACTCATTATACAGCCACTTGACCTTGAAGTGCAGGTTCATGTAGTCTGCGCTCTTACACAGCCTGTGCTTCTCATGTTCTGTGAAACGAATTACAAAGAGTTTGTCCGAGTGAATACGTAAATAATACGTGAATAATATTTAGAAATTTTTGAACAAAAGAAGCAAAAGGAGAGCAATGTGTGAAAACTATAGTTTATAATATTCCAAATGTTGTGTGTTATTGGGATGTTAGCATGTCTTCAGGAGGCTACTTTAGCAAATTCAGCTAACAACTAGTAAGATATGACGTTTTTGTTGTTGTCTGGTGCATGATATATAACCATCACACTGCCCAGCCCTATTACTGATCTTCCAGCTAGAGGAGCACAAACCAGCACTAATTAGATAATAAAATAGCTTGGATCTTTAATGTCTACTATAGGTTAATGTATGATGCATTCCGAATGTTTACATTGTGTAACGTAAACAATAATACCAATGTATCAACACCCAAGGGTTGCAGTATGTACTAAAGAACTGTGTGTTCACACAAACACAGACATGTTAAAACACACAACCGTACAGACGCGTATTTTTTAGTGTTGCACTTTATCTGATTTATAGTTATAAATACGGAGATAAATACACTTAAATTAATTAAATTAAATGAAAATTTACCATCCAAGTAGTAATACAAGTGTTTGTTGTTGTAATGATGAGCAGCTGTTCTGTGCTCTGGCACAGTTAGCGATCACTCACTCACACTAGATTTCTAATCTAGTTTCACTTCATCTAGTTTCAACCAAGTACCACATCAATGGGTCAAACCTGAGTTTTCCTTTACTGACCTTCCATGGCATATTTCATATCCTGAGAGAACTGATTCCACATGACTTCAGCACTCAGCTTCCCCACATTCAGTTCCTGAGGAAACCTACATGCCACCAGAAACAGATTATATCAAATAATGATGTCTACCATAAGAGTTTGACAGGGTGTGTATATCATACATTCAGGTAAACCTACTGGTTTAGGACAGGAGTGTAAGAGTTCCGATCTTCCTCGATGATAGACACAATAAGGGTGATGAGTTTAGGCCAGAAGTCCAAGTTCTTTATGCTTGGGCCCTGATCTTCTGGGATGCATTCTTCCTTATTCTGAGAGAAAACAAAGCATTTGCATGATTTTTCTTTGTTTGGTTGACCTTGTCTTAACCAATGACATAACATTGTGGGTGGAGTTATCTGTTTGTCCAACCAATAAAAGCAGGGTTGTATGCTGTAAATCAGTTTAAAAATGATTCTTTGTGGTGATGCTAGTGCTGAAGAAAATACACACTTCAGCTTTAAATCCTGAAAAAAAGTCATATTTAACATGATAGAAGTGATTGTCTAACCGTGTCTCCAATCTGAGGATATTGGCGACTGTACAACTCTTGACAATTGTTGAAGATGTAGTCATAGGTGGAGTTGAGACAGGCCTTGACACAGTCTCGCACAACCTGACTGGCTCTCGGGGGACTTTGCAGTTCCTGGACCTGACCAGCATGAGGCGATAGTGGGTGTATAAGTTTCTAGAAAGTAACTGAGAAGATTTTTTTTTTGCTTTGAGACTTTTCTAAGTCAATCTATACCTTCATTCTGAAGAAAGTAATGCTGGTGAGGAGGTCAACAGTGGATTTGAGGTCTTGTAGACGCTCCTTACTGCTTGCAGGAAAGTTGTTCTATAAAAAAAAATATAAAAAACAGAATCAACAATTTAGGGTCTTACAATAAGCTGGGTATGAGAAAGACCACCAAAACTCACCCGATACATTGAGAGGTCAATGCGCAGAGAATTGTGCAGCTGGTCAAGGAGCTTGACAAATCGCTCTTTCTGTTAGACAAGGAAAATAGTGGGAGATCGGTTATGTTAATGATGTGAGCATGAGTAAATTTTCACTACACCTTGGTTGGACAAACAGATAACTCCACCCACAATGTTATGTCATTGGTTAAACGTAATAAAAAGCAATAAAATATTACAAAAAAGCTTATGTGTCAATCACAACCAGTGGCATTAACAAGCTTATTTGGCTTTGGGAATTCAAGAATAACGTTAGCACCCAACGCTTTCTTGACATAATAATTACAGATTGCAATTAGCTGAAGTGTTTTGAGCTATACCAGTAATATTGAATTGTGTGTTCTATGATGCTTTACTTAGCTGGTCTGTCAATACAAGCTATAAAAGACTGCCACAACTGACACCTTCTCCATTTTTAAAATGGTCTTTTGATTTTGTCCATTTAGATACAACAGCCTGAATGTGTCAGATGACAGTGTCAGATCTGTATTTTATTGCGTCTGCAGTCGCTGTAATCATCAAATCTCTAAAATGAGATCTTATTAACAGATCTCATTAATACTTAATACTTATTACTTACTTACTTAAAAGCTTTTCTGAAGCACCTACACTGGATGAGAAAATTATTATGGTTTAGATTAAGTCTAATATTACTAAATGTTGTGAACTTTTCATTTCACATTTTTGATTTTTCACAGCAGAATTACTGTAGCCAGGTGCAGCATTGTTTATAAGTTTATCAGTTTATAAGAATATTATCTGAATATTATCTTCTGAACTGTACAATAAATTATATAATAGTATTATACATACCTACATACATAAATATTATACATACATAAATATTATATAAATAAATATATATATATATATATATATATATATATTTTTTTTTTTATTCAAGAATGCTAAACGGTCATATGCCCAAAAAAATTAATAATCATTTCACAGACAGCAGAGAGACACAGAACCTGTGGCAAGCCATTCAGTCCATCACTGATTACAAGCCCCCGCCACAGGGGTGGATCCTGGACTTTTTATAACTGGAAGACCTCAGTCAGTCCGTGTCGGCCCAAAACACCTTGAGCACTACCACACTGAGCACAGGTGCCTCACAAGGCTGTGTGCTGAGCCCGTTGCTTCATGCTGCTGACCCACGACTGCACTGCCAAGTTCAGCTCCAACCACATCATCAAGTTTGTTGATGGCACGACAGTGGTATGTCTTATCAACAACAACGATGAAACGCACTACAGAGAGGAAGTGGCACAGCTGGCTGAATGGTGTGGCACTAACAACCTGTCCCTTATTGTAGGTAAGACAAAGGAGGTTGTGATGGACCTCAGGAGTCACTCTGTTGACCAACCTCCACTGACCATTAACAGCAATAGCTTTCCTGTAGCTCAGTGGTTAGAGCACGGTGTTAACAATGCAGACAGTGAACACGGTTGCAAAGATCATCGATGCCCCTCTCCCCTCTATTCTGTATATTTTCTATGCACGATGCTCCAGTAAAGCTACTGGTTCTGTGAAAGACTCCACCCATCCCTTTCACAGTCTCTTCCAGTTACTGCCATCAGGAAGATGGTTCCGGAGCATTAGAGCCCACTCTGCAAGACTACTCAACAGCTTTTTCCCCCAAGCTGTGAGAGCCCTCAATTCCAATCACTTCACCCCCCTCTGAAACCATATCCACAACCATAGCTCCTGAAGCCAGGATCCTCTCTCCCCCCACCACTACAAACGCACCACATAAAAAAAG
The DNA here is from genome assembly GCA_036877575.1 of Botia almorhae. Classification (NCBI taxonomy): domain Eukaryota; kingdom Metazoa; phylum Chordata; class Actinopteri; order Cypriniformes; family Botiidae; genus Botia; species Botia almorhae. The sequence goes on along the minus strand of JAZGTJ010001320.1, from coordinate 34,610 downwards.
GTTGAAAACCTCAAAAACATTGTGCTTTCCTGTAGCTCAGTGGTTAGTGCATGGCCTTCCCAACGCCAGGGTCACAGGTTCGATCTCAGGGATCAATGTAAGTCACTTTGGATAAAAGCGTCTGCCAAATGCATAAATGCAAATGTGCAATTCTAAATGTGCTACACATAGGTAAGTGAGTTGAACAAACCACTTGAAGAAAACACTCTTCTCTCAATATGCACCAGACACTTTCTTACTAACACTCCATGTTACATGTTACATTACTTGTGAATGCACTACAAATCATATTGCACTATTTGTTTCTTAACCTTAAATACCTTTTTTGAACAGTATCTTGCACAACATTGTACAGTATTATGAATTAAGTACATACTTGTATAGTCTGTCTTAGGTTATGTATATAGTCAACTGTTTATATGTATAGTTAGATTACCGCTTCTGTAAGTTAGCTATGTATAGGTTTAAAATTGATCTTACATCTATTGTTGTAGGTTTATATTTATGTTCATGTATGTAGTGGTCCTGTGAGACACTACATTTCGTATTACTGTATGTCCGCACATGTAGCGGAATGACATGTATGTATGTGTGTGTGTGTGTGTGTGTGTGTGTGTATATACGCACATGTATTTTTTAAATATAATATATATAATTATTAAAAAGTACAACAAACTAAAATAAGTATATAATTAATTAAAATACAACAAATACACACAAAAAACAAACAGACCTGACCTCTTTATAACAAAATAAAAGCCATGGATGTAATATTTAATATTCTGTGGTGGAAGCTTTTAGAGTTGCATTGCCAACAATGACCCACATCAACAAATAATTATCAGAGATGTATAACAAACTGTCAAACAAGTAAATTACGTTATAGACCCTATACACAGAATACACTTATTCATTCATCTGTATGTTGTGTAATAGTTGATCATACCCCAAAGTTGGATGCAGCAAATCTGTGGCTGGCAGAGACATTGGTGGATGCAGTGGTGTGGGCATAGTAGGCATTGATGTTGGCCAGCAGGGTGCTCATTACAGCAGGAACCCCGGGACACATGTACTTAGATGAGAGACATGCAAAGTGCCTGGATGCACCAAGAGAAGGAACATGCTCAGGATACATTTGCTTTTCACATTCATAATGTATGTTCAAATGGCAAGATAATCTCCATCGAGTTGCTTATGGAGTTAGCATATGAAAGTCCCTATGAAGTGATTCGCTATTGCTAGTCAGAAGTAGGTGATAGGAAAGTGAGAGGTTTCATTTCAGAGAGTTTGTATTCTAGAGAGCATTTAATTGGGCAATTAAATTTAGCGTCTTCACTCGCCTGATGGCCGAGCAAGACTGCTATTAACTGTGGAGTTCATTTTCTCACTGACCTTATATATCCAAGATACAGCCACTAACATGGAGAACACAGTTTCCTGACCATCTTTCCGTCTTTTTAATTCATAAACAAAAGTGCATGTATCAAGTAAAAGCAAATGGCTAAACTACAACACAATTAAAAAAAGCAGTAATTAGTTTGTAGAAGGATTGCATTACCTAAGTTAGTAGCCTCAGATAATGCTGAAACAACTGTTTGGTTATTGGTTAACATTATTTTCCTGTCCATATCTATGCATGTGGCTTTGGTGATGTCAGCATCAAAAGAAAGTCATTTCAGAAGTGATTCTATTTCTATTTAATTCTTATTTTAACGATATACATTTTTTTTAGAATAGAATGACATTCACTGACGAATTGTAAACAATGAATCACAAACATGTATTAATGCCCTAAGGTTAAGTTCCTTTACTTAGAATAAATACAGCACAGGAAATAGGTGGACGAGGGGTTGAATGAATAAAAAAAAGAATATCATTGAATAAAACGTACGTCATGGCCTGGTAGATGGATTCAATCCCATAGCGCATTGCAAACTCATCCACTATTTCTTGGGCCACATCATCAAAGTAGACCTTCCAGGCATCATCTCCACGAGTATCAGGGATCTTCACCCCACCCTGGCCAAGAACATCTGTTATGTGGTGAAAGAGGTTCTGAGAGAAACAATACAGAGCAGAGTGCACAAGTTAGTGACATATGACAAACACATCTCTCTGATGTGACTTAAGAATTAATGACATCAACTGTGAACTGTGCGTGTAATTACAGATGTTGTTATACTGTGGTCATGTTAGGCACATACTCCAGTGTTTGTAAGCTGGTGTGATGTTCTACCTCATGTAAACAGGTGTACTGAACATGGTAGGGGGCCACTTTTTCTTCACCCTTAATTTCCACACTGATCTGAAGGCGGATGGCGCCAGAAACCGCGGACTTGTCCGTTCTTTTCTCTGTGGTTTGACACATACGAAATGTTTGGAATAAATAATTGTGGAGAACACAGCTCTACTCACAAGTGCTCAGAAACTATAGCAACTGCAGAGTAACACCCTAGCATTAAGGTTGCAGGTTTTTTGCACATTTACCTCAAAACACTTAATGTAGTTGTTTCTTAATTTTGTGTTTAATACTTGGCATTTCATTCCAATACAACAACAAAAAACATCTCTGGATATCTTATAATAGAAATGCAGGGTTCTTCTCTTCCCAACTATTTTAGCTGACAGGCAAATTATTGGGATAATTTATGCGTGTCAGCTAAGTGAAGAATTTCCGACTGGAGCGTGCTGCATAATAATCAAGGAGGATCTCTGTTCACAGGACGAACGAGAAAGGGAGGGAGAGAAGCTGAATTACTGCTATTGAGAATAATTGTTACAGCAGATGTGGTGGCCAGAGACTCAAAGGAAGGAGATTAGGGCAGTAGAGTGGACCGCAAAAATGAGAACAGTGCAGACAGTAACAGATTTAATGAAAGATAAACTAGACGGATTATAGCAGCATGATAAGGAGGAGGGGGATTGAGATAGAAGCAGTGGATTTCACGGCTGCTAAGTCCAGGACTTGGGTAATTGAGCACGAAGAGACGTGCTGTCAAGGAGGGAGATGTGGGTAATGGAGTACACACACAAATCCTGAACTCAAGGGCCCTCTTCCACTTAGAGATGGCCCATACATGTAATTTATCATCTTAAGTAATTCCCAGAATTCAATAACGTTTTTTATGACCGAAAATGGAAATACATTTGTATGATCTCAGGCGACTGTCAGAAACATCAAGGTCATAACAGGACAGGGCTTCAACACACCAATATTAAGATGAATAATAAAACATGTACTATGTTTTAAAAATAATAATTTACTGAAAAATGTAAATTCTGTCATCATTAACATCATTATCATCATCAAACCTCAAACCCATAATGTATGACGTTGATTTATTGGAACAAAAGGAGATTTGTGTGCCAGATATAAAAAAAGTCACACACATACAGCTTTGGAATAACAAAATGTTTTTTTTGTGTGACCTATTCCTTTGACACTAACACTATTAGTCAATGTGCACTTTTCCTGTTCTCTGTATGCCTCGGCTTTACAAAATAACCTTTCCTTTCTTTATCTAGTCAAAGCATGGCAGAAAGGTTTTTCACAAAGAGTCGTGCATGCATTAAATGGCATTTAAAGTGTCATTTAAGGAGATGTTTCACTGTTGGGTAGGTTCAACTCGTGCTGCAAATCCTGTAGAGGAAATCAATCATCCAGATACAGCTAGACATACAGTAATACAGACACAATATACAGTAGACAAAGGAACACACAGACCACAAGCCAGGAACTTACCCAGGTTATACCAGACATCCATTTCTCCGCTCAATGTGCGCACCTCGATGATGCTTTGGCCCAAGAAATCATCAGATTCTCTCTTTAGTCGCTGCTTCACTCGTGATTTTATGTCATCATCTTCATCCCAAACACGCACTTTGATGCGGTCGGAGGAGTTGTGGCATTCACTTAACGACATATAATGGTGTAATTACCCACATAAACTATGTTTGATATTAAATAACTTATAATTGTAACTATGAGGTCACTTCCTGCTTCACACTCTTAAAAAGTTGTGATTTAAAAATAGGTTATGATGGCTAGATGGTTAGTCAACCAGTGAGTTTATTTTCTTATTCCTTTCTAGGAGAAATGTTTTTTAAAAAAATAATTGGATCTTCACTTCAATGTTAACTTTCGGTGTAATTACTGCCAGCAATGGCACTGCTACTAATTGTCAGCCTTTAACCAGCCTAATTTGGTTGTTTAGTAGTTCTAACAGTCTAACTCATTTGTGGATTTTGAAAAAAAAAGCATCTATTTGTGTGGTATTGGATGCTTAAATATTCTGAGATTATGATTGGATTGAATAATATTTCCAACAGGCCAATGAACTTTGTTTACTGGTTATTCTAGTGGCAGTTGTGGTGAAGATTGGGAACTGGAAGTGGCCTGTTTTATTACATGCAGTAAAACAGAGGTTGACAACATCGAGTGGCCCCACCCCAACCTGTTCCTCAAATGAGTTTATATAGCCATTGAAAAGACACAAGCCTCAAAACTGAGACATATTTAGGCAGTGCCACAGGCAAGAGACATAGAAATTACACTTAATCAAAGAGATGATCTTTGATTTGTCAAGTCATACTTACAAATGAAACTTCTCCTCCCAGACAGGATTGAGGTTGCCGTAAATAGTCTTGGTCCGCTTCTTGGTTTTACCCACCTGGACGGTCACGTAGGGGTCACTTGAACCGGTTTTATCTTTAGCCTGCAGCCCTTGAGCGCAGACAACTATAACAGCCAGATTAGAATACAGGAAATTCAACAGGTATATACGAAAATTCACATTAGTTTACCAGGGTCCTTTAACTAGGAAACTATAATCTTGAACTACACTGAGAACACTTTTTCCAATTTAATTTTAAATTTTAATTTTACATCCTGTGAGGTGTGGCTAAATCAATTGAAACGTATACATTAAAAGGGAGCCAAATCACAAATTCAGATTAATTAATTAATTATTTAACACTGAATACAGTTTAGCACAACATGCACCTGTGATGGTGATCTTGGCTGACCACTTGGAGGTTCCATCCAGCACACTCTGCTTGATGGTCTTCATCTGCTGAGCATGGATGGCCTTGCTGACCACAAAAACATCTCGAATGACTTCAAAGATCTCAGGCTTGTTTCTCTCACGAATCTTCATGCGATCCTTCATGGCCATGATGATGTTCTGAGTGCGATTCTCAGCTCCATGTTTGGAGCTCTTCTCAGCGGCACCTGAATGATAGAGGGCATGATGGCTATTAGCATTTTGTCAGATTTCATTTGCACAATCAGAGTTGAAGATAAACTTGATACAAAACTGGTTGAACACAGCCAACAAAATTAATAAAACATAACTGACAGCAAAATATCTATAGACAGTAATGAGAATCTGAGTGGCATTTGAGAAGCAGCAGAAACCAATATAATTGTACTTTTTGTATGCTTTACTGTAGTCATTAGATATTGACTAGGTTTTAATGTTTGATGAACAACAAAAGATTCTTGTACATTTTAAAAGTTGTATTGTCTATTCTAACTAATAAATAACCATGCTGTTCTAACAGACTTGTGTCCTGTCACTCATACTTACGTTGCAGGCAGTCTGCGTTTAGCAGCTCTTGGCACTTCTCATGGCACTTGACCCCACACTCAGTGCAGCGCATGCCCTGCCGGGCGATGCCCCACAGGAGCCCCTCACACTCATAACAGTAGGTGGGTGTGGTGGCAGTCCACACCTCAAAGTTGTGAGGCGTGGTACAGGAAATGGGGTAGATTAAAGCTTGCAGTGTTTTCTTATATACATGGTTCTTCTGCCAAAGTAAAGATTAACAACAACAGACTTAAATTATGCTTATAAAAAAATTAAACTACATTAACATTAAGTAAAAAATACATATATACTATACAATACTACTCACATTAAAAATCACATTACTAAATCACATTAAATAATAAAAATGATAGATGTCTATACTATAGTATCTTGAAAAAAAATCAACACGCGACAACTTTACATATTAATCTTATACTTCAACTGATGTTCATACTAACCAGTTCCTCATCTTTTATGGAGGAACGCGAGGCCAACGCAGATGTAATTCCAGCCTTCCTGGCCTGAACCAGAGACTACCATACAAAGAACATATGTCAGAACAGTTTAAAACTTTATAAAAACCCATTATTAACCCTGGTGAACCAGATGCTGAAGGACAAGTGCAGGAATGCAAGTGTTAGTAAAAAAAGTCTATGCTGAACAGCAACAACCCAGAAATCACAATGACAACTAGAGGTGGTAACTATGAGAGCCCCAGAGTTTAAATGGGAAACTTTAAATGTGTGTTAAGTAAGAGAATGGGGGTGGGGGTGTAAAGGAAGCAACCAAACTATCACTAATAACCCTGGGCATGTTTAGAAGTGTCAGAAACACCCTTTTAAATAATGTTATATAAAAGCCCCTAGTAAACCAGCCCTAAAAGTGACCCAAACATGGTGATGTATGTAGAAGGGACAGTAAGTAAACCAGTGGAAAGATGCTTTTTATTTTTGTTTGTTTAGTTTATAATGGTTTGCAAATACACTCCTGTTGTACACATTAGAATTTATACTAATTTTGGGTAAATATCAGAAATTTAATAAAAAAAACAGGGGTATTATGATTACCCCTGTACAAATGCCAAGACAGTATTGAAATTGGCAGTTAATTTACTGCATGTGTATGAAATGTTTTACCATTGAAACATTTCTTTATAATACACAAAGCTTACAGAAGTTGAACTATTCATTCAATGTTAGTAATCAAGTTTGAATTTGTGTATTTGCAAACTATTAGAGTAATACTGATCCTATGGAATCAGTATCATCTAATCTTGATATAAACAAACAAAAAAAGCATGTGGGTTATTCTGAAAACTTACCATAGCCTGACCACGCAGAGTGAACGCGTTCAAGAGAGTTGTAGAAGTTTATTTTATGTTTTTCATGGGGAAAGAGAGGGGTAAGATAGCTGATTTCAGAATCACTAAAAATTTGACTGGTATTCCATTATGGAACATTATACTAGTCATAGTTCTGTCAGGAATGTTTTCAAACCAGAAAAAAGTTAAAAATTCACAAAACGTTTCATAGAGAATGAAGTACAATTTTAACAAGATTGTATTTGAAACATTGCTGGAATGTTGTAAAGATGTTGAATCATTTTTCACAGGTAGCTATTCTGAAGCCAAGATAAGGCCATAATAGAAAGCCTGATGAGCACTTACCACATCGCTAACCAGGGGGACGGCTTTCTTTTTCCGCAGATCTGGCATACTGTCAATTCCAAATATTCCACTCCCATTTCTGTAAAAATCAACACTTTTTAAAACAGAACTATAAATCAATCACTCACTGTAAATTATCAACAGAGGTTCATGATAAACTTACCCAGCCTTAACCCAAGCATTTCTGGAATTATCTCCATTTTCTTTTCCCTGTGGCATCAAAAACAGTTTAGAATGGTCACGTGTACAAAAACTGTCATTTATTTTAGTCTTTTTTTACAAAGACACAGGATTGGTTGAGTTTCACCACATGATCCCTAAAAGCAAACCACAAAAAAAGCAAAAACAAGAGCTTGTATTGAGGATGACATCACTGAGAAATTCCTCTGATCCAACAGACTGACGTGCAACTCATAAGATCAGAGCAAGCGATGAATAAAAGAATAAACTTTTAAAGCAAATCAAACACTCTTTTGTACTGTAGAATTTGCTATAAGGCAAATCCTTAATTTTGTTATGAACGTTTTATGTATTGTAAGTTAGAATAAAAAAAATGAAAGTTAGAAATCTTTAAATACACAGAGGGAAATAAAGAGGTTAACTATTTGATTAATGGCATTTCCTCAAATAAATGGCGTTACAGCTAGATAGCTAAGGCTCCCCAAAGACACATGGTGCAATTCCACAGCTTTTAAAAGCAACAACGAAGCAAGATTAGCATTTCAAACTAATTAAAAAGATGGAACATCACACAAAATTAGCAAATGATACAGAAACACTGAAGGTTAAAGTTAGGGCAACTTATACATTATATGCTACAATCAATCAGGTGCATTCAAATAGACAAAATGAAAAACTAATGAAAAGCAAAAGAAACTGACAATGAAAAATTATAGTGACTGGTAATTGATCAAAACATCAGGACCTGATCATCTTCCCTGCTTCCTTCTGTAAAACGGAGTACAGAAAAAGAATGAAAAAGAAACAGTTTATTTAGTAGGACAGAGCAAGAAAGACTGTGGCTTTACAACCATTTATAAATAGTGGCTGGACCCAACAGTAAAGATAGATTTTGGGTTCATAACTGTAATAAACTACCTTTTGTAAAATCCTCTTCAAAGAAAGTGCTCTTTGAGGCATTGGCAATCCTGGATAGTCTATGTCGATGTCTTTTCTCTTTGAGAACACGCTGAATATTGGCAAGGCACTTCTGGTGGTGAGGATCTACGCGGACAGGGTCAAGGCTAAGCTCCGCCTGTTTTGCATTACCATCTGTCTCCAATAATTCTGAATTCATGCCTTCTGGGTTAATTTCGGTATTGCCTGTGCTGAATGCTGCTTTCTTTGCATTAGGCTCAATGTTCACTGAATTAAGATGCACAGGTTTGGGGCTGAGCTTTGAAATACCTTGCAGAGTGGAAGGTTTCTGATCTGTTAGAGGTTCATCTACCACATCTGAGTGGTCCACTGAACAGCATTCAGATGGAGTATATGAAGGGGAGATGGTGCTAGGAGTAGATACTAGAGGATCAAAGGATTGAGAACTATACTGTAGATTCAGTAATTCCAGCTCATCCGCCCCATGGAATGAGACTTCGCTGCTCTTTTGGGGTGACCCACTGAGGTCTAAAGTTCCACTATCAGAGGGAACAATATTACCCAAATGTAATTCCTCAGAAGTGGAGCCCTTGAGTTTATTTGACTTGCGTGGACTTAAGACTACAGCCTTGTCAAGCTTTATCAGGGCTCCCCTTAGAGCTGATTGGAAGGTTAGCATGGCTTTATTGATCTTTACATCACACTTTAGATTAGGTGGCTGGGACTCTTCAGTGTCCATATTCTCAGAGTAGTCTGGATCATACTGATCTTCAGAAGCACTTGGGCAGACCCCCTCTGGCCACTCCATATTTAAAAGGTCTTCAAAGCGACAATGCTCACAAGAGGAGTCTGTATTTTGGAAGGCTTCATCATAGTCTGCCATTCCAACAGTCGAACAACTAAGGCTTCTGGATGGTCCACTGCATGATTCATCAGCATATGCATCCATGGTGTGGTAGCCTGAACTTTGTGAGTACATGCATTTCAAAGTGCAGTCACATCCAACATCACTCAGAGTCTGTTTCTTGGTATGCCTCCAATCCACCACACTAGATGAACTGAATGGGGAGTCATTATGGTTTCCAAACAGCAGGGAGAGATGTTCCGAGCTGCTATGTGATGAATGACCTGGTGTGCTGCTGGTCTTGCCACCATTGTATCTATACCATGTATCCAGTTGCACATCATTTTCCAATTCATCTGCACTATTTTGACAAGAGCAGTAATCATCCTCGCTCCATCCAGTGTCCCCACTCCATCCCCCCTCACCACACAGCTGCAATTCAGAACTTGTCCAAGTGCCACCTTGTTGATCAGCCTCTCTGGAATGAAAACTTCCTTCTTTATCCCGACTGTTAGAACTATGAACTGAGGACAAGGAGCTAGTGCTGGTAAACTCCTGCCCATAAACTTGTTCAAGGTGACTGTAGCAGGACTTCTCAACTCCAGAAGAAGGGTCAGGGTTCTTAGGATTGTGCAATTTGGCTCTAGGTATATTGTGAAAATTAATTTGTGCATCACACCCTGACATACTGGGTCTGGTCTTCAGAGATCTCCTTTCATTCTTATCCAGTTTTCTATGCTTTACTATTGGACTGTTCTTTCTACTTTTAGATACAGCAACACAAGTCTGCCTACCAGGGCTCCTTTGATGAGCCAGTCTTTGAAGTGATGGGTTCCCTACAGCACCAGCTGAGTACAGCTCCTCAATTTCCATCAGCACAGCATCTACACAACAGGACACCTCATCCACAGAGCCACTTACAGATGTCAGGTACTGTCTCAAGTCTGAGATCTCCTCCTGGATTTTATTAATCCCCTGCAGTTCCTTCAAAATGTGCTCCACTATGGTGCTTGAGCCTCCTTCTCCTTTTGTGTCTTCCTTCTCCATACTTGACTGATGTTTATTATCCATATTGTCTCTTCCATCCACATAGTCAGAGCCACTGTCCTCTGCTTGGTCTGTTGGCTTAACTGCAGGCCCCTTCCTTCCAATGATGCATGGGATTGTGATATTTCCCTCACTGTTAAGCTCCAACTGTCCAATAAATGCACTCCTGCTGGTTTTAGCATGACTTTTAAAACTATGTTGAGTTGAGAGACTACACTCATGACTGGATGGATTTCTCTTTAAACCACAGATGAACAAGTCATCTTCTATCTCCACAGGACAGTGCTCAGAGTCAAAGGTATCATACTCCCCCGAGCCCTGAAGAAACCTCTGAATCTTTTTGCATAGGCTCCGACTGACCTTGGGACTCTGGGCTCTCTTCTTACCAATGTCTTTTCTCTTAGACATTTTTTGCTGAAGTTCGCCTGATCCATTTTTTTCATCTTGCTCATTGGACTGGCTCCGTGATAACATCCCTTAACATCAAGTGTTCTTCAGGAGTTGACCAGAACCCTCAAGCTCTGGTGTATGCGATTACAAAACTGTTGCATTTTACCTTCAGTAAAGCAGAAGATGTTTTTAGCTTGAGAACTTCTGGCACACCTTATGTTTGCAACCTCTTAAACTAATCTCTTGAATTGTAATTGAATTGCGTTACTATTCTCATACTGTATCTGGATATTCCATTGCAGACTGCACATGCACATGTAAGGTGCTGAGTGTAGTTTCATAATTTAAACTAGTGGGAGTTTACAAACTAAACTAAACAATGCTACAGGATATCAAAAGCATTTTTAGGTTAATAAATATCACTTTTGGAAAAGAGGTTAATATTGTAAAGCTAACCTATTAAAGGCACAATATGTCATTTTTGCTGCTTAAGGTTGCATATTAAAAAAATAAAGGTGCAGCAGGGTCACATTGTGAAAGTGTTTGTCATCTGACAATCATCCATAAACAAATCATGTTTATGGATGAGGTAATGAAAAGTTTTATAATCGTTACCACAGTGAGTGACCACATGATTTTATTTCATTATAATGAAATAGCCACAAGTAACGTAATATTTAATGCTAAATTACTACTAGTATGTCATTTTATTTACGGAATTAAATTAAGAATTGTGGTCCACAATGATGCGCGAAGCAACAACAGAGTGGCATGATAGATGCTACAACTACCGCATTTTCACTATGTTGCTATGGTTTCAATGGCAGTACAAGCTGAAACCTGGGTTAACACGGATATTACATTATTGACAGGCAACAAGTGACATTATTTAAAATAATTGTGAATTTCCTGATTTACCAATACTTGGAAACGTTTGAGATTATGTAAATTCTCAACTAAACAAAATAAAACTGTGTGGTTTTTGCATACTTAAAGGCACAATATGTAAGATTTTTGTAAGTAATTAAAAGAGCATTGTCAGGAGTGCTTAATTGGAAAAACAACTAAATTAAGCACACAAAACCAAAATTTTAATTTTCTTTACTCTTTCTGCCAAACTGGTGGGGTATATTGCAAAAGCACAACACATTATCTTCTCGCCTGTCAGTTGCTCTAACAGTATTTGTTACAGCTTGGGGAGGGTGACAGCCCAGCTGTATTCACTATGCATCATGATTGTTAAGCAGAACCTGCTGGGTCTAATAGCAGTTTCACCCTGTTTCCTGTCTGTCAAGACAAAATGTTATTTAGCCTTGTCTGGCGCACACTAGCCTGTTCCATTTCTCCCTTTCATTTATTTTGGACACACCCCTTGTCCTCCTTTAATACATAGCAATATTTCCCCAAAACCAATAAAATAAAGCCTTCTGCTACTGCTATTCTTTATGACAGTCATTTTCCCTATGTAACACAATTGAAATTGTTCCACAATTTGATGTATTATTAAAGGCTTCTTAGGGCTTACAGTAAATGTTGGTGTTGCAAATGTTTTGTTTCCCAAACCAAATGCGCCACTGTAATTAAGTAGCAAACCACAGTTAGTAAAGCCACATTTTACCCACCATACCACTGTTGGGCTACCATATATTTGGCTTGGTTGTATTGTAGTACCATTCTACCATATTCTACCATATGCCTACAGGGTACACAAAACACAAGTTGTATTTTGTTTTCTAATTGCAATACACTGCAAATAGCTGCTGAAGTAATTGTTCATTCGTTGCACAAAATGGCACTTGTTTTTTGCAATGCATGATTTGTATGCATTTTTGAGAATGCAGGGACCTTAAATTAAATAGTAATTGGACGGGTCCAAATCAAGACCCACCTAAGAAATTACAGTTCATCAATAGCATCTCGCTTTCATTAATTGGAAGGGATTGTTTTCATACCAACTTAGGCGATTGTGGTTCTTTGGTCTGAGGTTTGTTTAACTCTGAAATGAGTCTGAGTACTAATTTCTGTTTCACACTACATTTCTCACAAGCTCCATACCTGGGAGTGATGAATTACCCGTTTGGTGCACCTGAACCTCATTAGCCAGTCTATTTAAACTCACCTCTCTGTGTAACTCACTGCAAAGTCTTGTTTTGCCCATGTGAGTGTTACAGTGTTGTAACGATCGGTCCTGTCCAAATTTATTCCTATTTACACATCTGGGACTATGTTTCAGATGTTTCACAAACACCCTGAACAGACATCTAACAAATATTCAAAAGTGTTTGGGCATTGATTTCAATTTTTAACTGCATTTCTCATAAGTCACTTACCGCACCTTTAAGCCAAATATTTTTTGTAATATGTGCTAGCAAACAAATTAATAAATAAATGAAAGTAACATAAAAGGACCGGCTCTGAATTTCAATTATTCTACCAAAGCATTTAATGGCCAATGTGATCTTTACTGTGACTCCTACATTGAGCATTTTAGGCTGGCAGCTTTCAAGGGCAAATTCTGGCTGCCTGCCATGTGTCTGCAATAGGCTGAAATGGATGTCAGGGACAGCACGTTATGATGGATTTGTAACCTAACATCTAGTACTGACCCAGGAATGACAGTTTTAAAATGGAGCACTTTAGGTAATGTTTTAATTACTTTAAGTTGGTCTTACTTTTTATCTAATTAACATTTATGACACATACTACAGGAGGCTACAGTAAAGTAACACTGTAATGGTTAAGCTTAATTAAACATGAAATTAAAATGCATTTACGAAATCACATCAACATATTCCTATCAGATGTGTTTACATGATAAGAGTACAGCTGGTAAAATTAATAATCGTACACTCTTTGAAGGACAGCCCATGCAGACAAATTAGGTTATTACTGATATGTGATTAAAAAGGTCTGGTTAGACCTACTGGAATTACTTTTCACCGATAGCAAAGTTATCATATTCTTGCTTAATTTGCTATTCCATCCCAAGGACAGATAAATGGTTCTAAATTTGTAATATGAAACTGCACTACTCAGCCAAGATGAAACTAGTTTTTGAGTCAGACTTGTAATTCTGTGAAGGGCTATGAGCTATTAGACATGGCTTATGTTTATCATTCTCTCAGTACTGGGGTTTCATGCTTTACATAAAGTATAATCTAATATAATAAAGTTATAAAGTTTAGATGGTTGTGCTACCTAATGAAATATCAGTTTTCTCTAGATATGTACAGGTATCAGTCTTTTATTTTTAATTATTATTGTTTTAATTTATTTTATGAAATCTATACCATGTGTATGCTACCGTCTTAAAAGAGGCAAATTTAGATCTAACCAGGAAACAGCGGGAGGTGGGCGGTCTAGATTAGTTAATTTATTTTAAATTATACAATTACAAGGTTAATGTAACCTTGGTAATTTAAAGTATCAAACTGCTTTCAAAAGCATAAAAATTTAATTGATTTTAAATTTTTGAATGGTGTAATTCAAAAGAATTTAAATCGCAACATAACCTAGCCAGTGGTTTCCCAAACATATCAAACAGACCATATTCACATTCTTAATGCAAGCTCCTGTACTAATCAAAGATCATATCTTGAATCAAAATATAATAATTTGCTCTACTTCAAAAATATTTTTTGTTTTGCATATCACCAATCCCTCGTTTTTCAGTCCCTCCCCTCCAGCCAAATCAAGAAATGTCCTAAAGACCATTTTTTATCAAATTATTGATGGATAAATAAGACTTTGTCCTTGTTTTCTCTGCAAAAATTCAGTTTCTCCTGGAATTACAGAAGTAAAATGGGTGGCTGGAGGCATTTCAGGTTGACTAAGTGCTTCATACAAGCGAGTAACAAATGTCTCCAAACTCACTCCTCATCACTTACTAGGAGTTATAACTTCACCACACCAACCAGGAGAAACTACGCATGTCCTAAAGCAGGTGCTTCCCCCATCAGCACTACATAAAGAATAAGATAATTTGTACTAAAAAAAATTCTAATTGAGGTGTCATAAGTAATAGTACTTAAACTTCTGTTGTTCGATTTGTGCTATTTTGAAAGACATGAACAAACTGGAAACTAGGCTGTTATGTAGACAAAAAGAAATTCATTAACTACTATATTTGCTTTATTCTATTACTACTATATTAATATATACTATAGTAGTAATCTATTACTACTATATTTTATTTCATCTTTAGGTTTTGAAAAATCGGATGGCATTTAACATTTACTGTATGAGTGAATCTCACAAAAAAGGCTGTATTATATTTTCCCAAATGACCATTGAGATGCAAATATGATTTTTTATGGTTCTACATGAAAATATTTTAAATATTTTGAACAAAACTCAAGTGAAATATGACCTGGACATTTCTTGACAGCTTGTGAGATAAACCCTGTTTTATCATAAGACTGTGTAAGAAGTGCCCAAATAAACATGCACAACTTACCATTCAGGAAAAAAAACACAGCAAATAAAAATACTTCCAGATTTCAAATCCTGAACTGAATCATGTCTCCTGTTTTGACAAAAATTACACATCTGACAGATTTGTCAGTGCAACATACAGAGGCAGACCTCCACACAGTAACATTGAGTGGGTTAAAGTCTAGTCTTTTGTGACAAAGAGGAGTATCTCTCCCTCAAACAACCTCTCTTTCTCTTTCTCTCTCTCTCTCTCTCTTTGTCCTCTGGAGATGTAAAGCACAAAGCTAATCTGGAATTGTCAGAATGCTCTGTCTCTTCTCTTAGTCTTTTATCCACATTATGTATTTATGTGTGTGCAAGTAGTAAAACCAGATTCAGAAATGATGTGCAGTCATAAATCAAATAACATTCTATAATACTGCTAAATTTACTGGAAAGTACTTCCTCACATTACACATACTCTAGCAATCTTCTGCACTACACCTACTGACTTCCACTGAATTTAACAGGCTTTAATGCAAGCGTCTCCAGCAATTTTCAAGCACCAATCATTATAATGGAGCCTCAGTCAGGAGTGCCGTATGCCAGACCACAGACCATTCGTTTTAGTGGCACTGGGGTAATAGAATTAATTACCTGCCCAAATTCATACACAAATATACATATACAGTGCCTTGCGAAAGTATTCATACCCCTAGAAGTTTCACATTTTATCACCTTACAACCACAAACTTGTGGTTCATTGAGATTTTATGTGATAGACCAACACAAAGTAGCACATAATTGTGAAGTGGAATGAAAATGATATACGGTTTTCAAAACTGTAAGCTGAAAAGTGTGGCATGCATTTGTATTTAGCCCCTGTACTCTGATACACCTAAATAAAATCCAGTGCAATCGATGGCCTTTAGAAGTCACCTAATTAGTTAATAGTCCACCTGTGTGTAATTTAGTCTCACTATAAATAAACCTGTTCTTTGAAGGCCTCAGTGGTTTGTTAGAGAACACTAGTGAACAAACAGCATCATGAAGACCAAGGAACTCACCAGACAGGTCAAGGATAAAGTTGTGCCACAGGTGTAAAGTATGCCACAACTGCAAACCTATCAAGACATGTCTGTCTACCTTAACTGACAGACTGAGCAAGGAGAGCACTGGTCAGAGAAGCAGCCAAGAGGCCCATGGTCACTCTGGAGGAGCTGCAGAAATCCACAGCTCAGGTGGGAGAATCTGTTCACAGGACAACTAGAAGTTGCGTACTCCACAAATCTGGATGTATGTCATTTTGACATACATCAAAATGACAAAAAAAAACTTTTCCATTGTTTGGCTAATTAGACATGACCAACAACCTTGTGCTTTACTTTGTAAACTTTACATGCCAGTCTCCCAGTTTCTTCCAAACATCGTTCCAGCTCACCACCTTCCTGTGCTTAATTACACCCTGAGACTTTATCAGTGATATCAGACAACAGCCTTAAGTCTTGGCCCTTGCAGATGAATGCTGTGAGGTCTGGGGTAGCAGAATCCAGAATGCCTTAACTGGCTGATAACGCACTACTATTGAACTGGTAAAATTGTTTCAACTAACAACCCGAAGATCATTTTTCTTCAAAATTAAAATGGCTACTCCCAGATATTTTTGGTGTTATTATTTTTTAGAGGTACAAACTCAACCAATCCAAAACAGATGTTAATGAAAGAGATGTTAATGAATGAATGAGAATGTGCTATAATCCATACTTACCGGAATCATGCCAGTATGGCAAGTAGGTTAAATTTGTGTGATAATTTTAAAACACTATGATAAGATGCTGGTAACTGGTGCAGGTTTATAAGATAAAGATGTGGGTATGTTTGAGTTGAGAACAGGTAAACAGGATAAACCAGAGAAGGAATAGAAACAGGAGATGGAGGGCATTATCTACTATACCTCCTTCAGTTGAACTTTCACTTTGTTGATTGCTTTTAGCCAACGTACTCTAGATAGAGAGATTGGCAATGGGGACCCATCACCTCGGAAACTGAAAGGAAGAAACATCTTATGAAATGTAATGTACACTCAATTTACACAGTAACTCCTAAGCCACCACTATAGAGGTGCTATATACCTTTTGAGAGGTTTATCTGGTGTTTGGTCTGCTTGAAATGCTACTTCCTTTTTCATGGTGTGGCTTGAAACCTTTCCGTTATCCTGGGAGGACTTCAATCCTGCATCCTCTGCCCAGGAATTATGTCCATTGGTAGGTTGATGCCCATTTCTGGATGGCCGACAGCCAGTGTTGTGGAAGGAATGGTAGGATTCCTCTACATCTGAACAAACAGCACTTTCTTGACCAGTCTCGCTGAGCTGGGAACTAACTTGGCTGAGATTCCCCGAAGATCCAAAACGACTGGAGTCCACAGGACTAATAAAAAATAGAGACAAAGAAATACATTCAACAGCTATTTTACAAGATAGTTAAAAATGCAGATAAGGTTTATCTAAATTATTTAGGGTCTTACAGATACTCTCATTTCATTATTTTAGTTAAATAATTATTAATTCACATTAATAGAAATTAATAGAATACTAATAGAACTAATAGAAATGCAAAGGCACAAGGACACAAAGCACAGTTACAAAAGACACAAACACTGAGGAGCAGCAAATCACCAATAAGGAAAGCCACTACCTTCTGAAACTAAAACTAGTTAGTAAGTGTTTACATGCACATCAATGTTCTTAATCAGTCTGTACACAATCATGTCTACAGAATATCACTTAATGTTTTATTGTGCTTTGAATAAACATCATTGTATTTATTTTATGAAGTTTATAATAAATGTAATAAATGTATTTAATAAATTTAAATTTGAGCTTAAATGTATGCTTTGGTGTTATATGGTGTTTTATGCATTATAGAATTATAAATATTTTGCACATACTAATTAAGTTTAGCTAAACTGAGTAAAAACTGCTGGAGGAACTTTTTGATATACATTTCAAACCAAATCTGGAAAATGCCAAATAAACATTTTTAGAAATAATATTTATGATAACCCTTAAAAACCATCATTGTGCATATAAACATCACTACTGCAACATAAATGGTTTAGAAAACCATTTATTATGCTGCTACTAGCCTTTTCGGAATCAAAAGGTCCTTTTCCTGCTGTAATCCTGATGAGACATCTGTAGAAAGTGGGGTCTGGATATGGATTTTAAGTTCTTTTTGAAAGGAAGGATCAGGTGTGGAGGTACCAATTTGGGGTTTATCTGTCTCATTTGCTGAAATGTTTTCCTTTTGAATTTCAGTATCAGAGCTCATTACAGAGTTTGCAATAATGTCTTGTTTAATATCACTAGGCTGTGTAATAGCACCATTTTCTTGCTTTAAGTGGCCATGTCCTATTTTAGCAGCTGTATTATCTTGAATGTGTACTTCATTTTCATAAGCCTTAGGCTGGGTTGTAACAACATGTGTTTGGAGTGTTTGCTGCTTTGATGTTGGTGCTTCTTTCTGCCATGGAAAACCTAATTTCGTTCCAAACATAGATGTTGGTGTATCCTCTTTTGATGTCACTGGCTTCTCCTCTTGAAATAGCCCTGCTGAAAAAGACTTCAATCCAGAAAGGAGCTTGGTACCTTCTGTGTTTGGTATTGTGGGTGGTGAAGAAAAGAAGGATCCAAAAGACTTTCTAGCATCTGCAGCTCCAGCCATAAAACCAAACTTTGGTGTTGTTAAACCTGGCAGGCTAAATACAGACCCAGTTTCTAAGGTTGGTGGCTGCTCAGTTGTTGTTAAGTTACTGTCTGTTGCAGGTATTGATTTGTCTGTCACCTCAGGTTCAGAAACAATGACAATAGTTTTTTCATGTATTACTTCACCCTCCATAACAGGCTCCTTAACCATTTCAGAAGGCTGACAAGCTCTTGCAGGGTCTACAGTTGCTAATGTTAATTTACCCAAAGTACCATTAGCAGGCATATCTTTCAAAATTAATTTTTTTTCAACTTCGTCTTTTTCTTTAGACAATGCAACATACTGTGCACTTTGACCTTGGACTGACTGAACAGACTGAGGAGTGGAGGTAATTAGTGGTGTTATGTCAGTTGATTTGGGTGTTTCTGATTTGAACATACTGAAAAGGTCATTTTTTATAGTTTCTGTGGGTAAAGTACCTGAAAGGCCAAACAGTGAGATTTTTTGTTGTGCTTGAGGCCCTGTTGCAGCTGAAGTCATAGTTGCTGAGCTGGCACCAGAAAACATTTTAGACATGAAGCCAGTGACTGCTTCAGTTGATGAATTTATGACAGATTTCTGTGGTTGCTCACCAAAGTTTTTGGGCTTTGTTGAATCATCCTCATTTGTATGCTTACACTGAAAATCTATACACTGAATCTCTGGTTTTGTACTTTGCTCGAAGTTTGAATCAATATTCTTTGATAAAACTTCTCCAAGCACTTCTCCAAGCTTTGAATTATTTGTCTCCTGGATGTCATCTAGATTACCCTCTTCATCCATCATTTTTTTAACAATTGGCCCTGACCTTTCTTCAGTTACAACAGCAAAAACTGAAGCAATGTTGGCTGCATTATCTTGATCAGCCAGTGAAGCATAGTGCTTGGAATCATGATCATGAGGCATCTTTGGCTCAGATTTCTTTTCTTCTATAAATGTCATATTTAACAGACCAAAGCCTCCAGCCTTTGATTTTTCCTCGATGACATCTCCTTGTGAGAATAATGATTTAACCTTAAACTGACCCTCTGTTTCTAATGGTTTTGTTGTTGGGCCTGTCTGATTGGGTGTAGATGATTGACCACTGAACATGGAAAAAAGACCCTTTCCGGGAGTATCTTTCAAAGCTACTCCAGGAAGAATACCTCCCAATAATGAAGATGTCTGAGGGGTGGCTTGCTGTGGGCCTGAACCACTAAACACAGAAAATAAACCTTTTCCTGGTAACTCTTTAAAAGCAGTAGCACCTGGATTACTATTTTCAACTTTATGCCCTGCATTGCCTGTACTTGGCTGTGAACTAGGTCCAGAAAACAAAGAAAACAGATTTTTGCCAGGAATTTCGTTTGATCCTGAAGAGCTTGGAAAAATCCCACCAAGTATAGATCCAGTCTGAGAAGAAGCATTTTGAGAACCTGATACAGAAAATATAGACAGAAATCCTGAGCTTGTTTCATCTTTTGGAGATGCTATACTCTGCATAGAAGAACCCTCTTGGTGTGCTGGTGTCTTGCTAAATTCAGAAGATGCAAAATTACCATCATTACCTGGCAATACTTCTTTCAATGCTTTAGGGACTGGGCTAGTTGTATTACAGCTTGGTGTAGCCTGTGTCTCACTTGGTTCAAGAATAGACCCACTGACCTTTGAGGTTTCATTTGATAATTGTCCACATGGAAGAGAGATGTCTTGAAAGGTGTTTGGCTTTAAAAGTTGTCCAGTGGCCACAAATAAGCTTTTACTTTGTGACTCTTCACTATCAAGAGAGGTAGAATGTGCCACTGGTTGTTGTGGGGGCGGCTCAGTGTTAAGACCACTAGATGATGTGGGCATTTCATTTACAGATAGCCCTTTAAATGACCCTTTAGCTGAGTCAACAAATTCAGGAGTACACTGTATAGGTGATGAGCGACTGGGTGTATCAGACCCTAAAAGCAAAACTGTTGTTGTACCCTTATTACAACAAGTATCTGGCAAATGCTGTTGTAAAGAGGAAGGTGTTTCCTTCATAAAAGTTGCTCTTGTTGCAGAGGCTGATTGTGGTGAATTATTCAGAGTGCTACAGCCATCTAACAAAGAAGTATGTTTACTTGTCTGTTCATTAGAAGAGACACTTTGTGGAACTCTATTGTCTAAAGTTGTTCTAGATATTGACTGAGGACTAGATGGCTGTTTCTGGCTTTGTGTTCCAAACATCGAGAATAAGCTTTTTGCAGGACTCTCACTAGAGCTTGAAGCTCCACCCAGTATTCCACCAAAAATTGATCCTGTCTGCTGTGAAGCTGGTTGTTGACCAGAACCACCAAACATAGAAAACAATGTTTTACCCAGTGGTTCTTTTGGTTGTTCAGTCTTTTGAGATACAGGCTGAGTGGCAGGCCCTGATTTTGGTGTCTGATGAAGATTAGGGCCACTGAACATAGATAGTAGTCCTGTTACTGGTGGATCTTTAGGTGGATCTGCTCCAATTGATGTTGAAGTCTGATTTAAGGATTCAGGTTGTGGTGAAGTCTGCTGAGAGCTAGAACCACTGATCATGGCTGTTGTTGGCCCAATGGCTGTCGTTTCTTTTGGAGGGACAGTGCCTGTTGTTTGATTTTGTTTGGAAGAACCGATCTGTGAAGACTGTTGTGCAGTATTGCCACTAAACATAGAAAATAAACTCAGACCTGGTGTCTCCTTGGCAGGAACAGATTCTGCTGAATGAGGGTGACTTGATGATCCTGATTTAGGTGAAGTCTGTTGTGTACTGGAACCACCAAACAAAGTCAGAATATTTTTACCTAGTGGCTCTTGAGAAGGTAAAGACCCAGTTTGTGATTGAGCCTGCTGCTGACTGGAACCAGTAAATATGGACAGCAGCCCTTTGCCTGAAGATTCATCTTTAGATGATGAGGTCCCAGAAAACATATCTCCAACAGAGAAACCAAACAGCCCAATTGAGTGCTTGGAAGAGGCTTCTGGTTTTGTCTCCGCAGTTGGTGTCATAGTTTGAGATCTCCCTAACGCTGGTTCTCTGTTAGCATCAGTAGATGATATACAAGATTCAGAAATGCTCTTTACTTTAAATGACTTTGATACATTAGAAAATTCTGACTGATGATCTTGTCCACAGGTATTTATTGTTTGTTGTTTCTGATTTGTTGATTGGTGGCAGTCCATGTTTACATCATTTGTCATTGACGCAGATAACACCTGTGAGGAAGACTGTTGTAGATGTGTCTGTGATGCTGTGTGAGGATGAGGATTTTCTATTTTTAAAAAATCCCCTATTGACCCAAAAATACTAGAGATTCCATTTTTTTCTTGGTGTGTGGTTGAATTTTCTATGCCAACAAGAGTAGATCTATGTTTGTCTTGTTGTCCACTTACTGACTGAAAGGATATAGAGGGCTCTGTTGTTTTTGGCTCCTCTATTCCCACTGTTGTCTTGAAAATGTTAAAAAACCCTCCTGACTGCTCAGGTGGTTTTCCACAATGTATAACCACTGGCTGGTAATCTTTTGGAGGAACTGGTTTGGAGGTTACACTGGAAGAATTAATAGAAGTTGAAACGGTAGAAACCAGCAATGTTGAGGAAACTGAAGACTTTTGTGACATTGTGGCTTGTCTAGCTAGTTTAGGTTTCTGAGATGAAGGAAGTGTACCCTGATAAGTTGTGGAAGCTGGTAATTGTTGAGATGTTAAAACTCCAGATGTTTTGTTTGCCAACTGATTTGTACCTTCTGACTGGACTGTTGCAAAAGACAAATCACCTTTTATGATCTTTGATTTAAGACTCTGAAAACCTGTTGAGATAATATGTTTGCTTTGCTGATCAACATTTTGGGTTTCCAAAGCTTTGGTTACTTTGCTCTGAATCTGTCCTGGGTATGAAATGTCTTTAGCAATAGGTGACCTTGAAGCAGTTGCAGTTTTGGTTTCAGGACTTTTCCCAACAATGGAGGACAGAAAAGAAGATATTTTCTTAATAGATCGATCTGGCTGCTCTTCCCCAGTCTGGACTCTTTTTCGCCACTCTTCTTCTGAAATTTCTTCTATGTGCTTTACTTGCACTCCTGTGGGTGAACGGCGCCTCTGTTGAGGTTGGTAGCAGCTGTATTCAGCTGTTGTAGATATATTTGTGGTAGGAGTAGCACCAAATGAAATATAAACTTTATGAGATAGCAGTTCTTTTACCCCTCTGCTATTGATATTTGCAATATTTTGGTTAGCATGATAACATGATAAGTCAATAGCTTCCTGAGAAGGATCCCAGTAGCCATAATTGTTCTGAAACTGTCTTGTATCCATCCTAACTTTGTTAAACTGATAAGTGGAAAAATCAAGTGCTTGCTGTCTTTGATTAAGAATAGAGTCCTCGAACATCTGGGAGAAACGCTCCAAGTTCAGATTCATGATTTGGTTACCTTTTCTACAGGCTGCAGACAAGTCAAGTGGTGCAGTCAGAAGTTCGGCCTCACTTTGTTCATGTCCTGGTAGCCAGAGGAGCTCATCTTCATTGTAGAGAGGAATCTTAAAGCCACAAACTTTAACCATTTTATTATAAAGCCAAGCACTAGGATAGAAGTCCCCTGTATTTCCCCACTCCTCTTCTGGAGCACATGCATAGACATATTGACCAGAGCCATCTGTCAGTAGGGCATAAATATACTCATAATCACTGTAGACAAAATATCCACAATCGCCGTCATCTGCAGGCCACCACATCCCTTGATCCAAAAGTGAAAGCCATTGGTAATACCATTCTGACTCCTCAAAATAAATGTATTCCTCCATTTCAACATTGCTTGTCGAAGACAACCTTGCTGGTTGACTGAAAATGTCTGATGTGCCTTGATAGATATGCTGTCCATCAGCTGAGTAAGACAGATGTTGAGGAGCTTCCTCATAATAACCCTCATGATTGGCAATACTGTTCAGACTGTAATAACTCTCTGCACTAAATGAGTGCCACTTGCTTAAATTAGCATTGCCTTTCATGCTCAAATTCAATACACCCTCACACTCCTGGGTACTAATCATGTCCAGACTGTTACAGCTATTCCACACTCTCGGTCTCATTGAATTATCTGAAATATCTTTGGAATACTCTGGTTGATTATAGCTCTCTGCTTTGTTCATTTGCCATCTTATCCCTGGCTGTGTAGGACAATACTGTTGACTAACATCCATGTTTACATTATTCAAATGCTGAAAAGATTCTTGGAATTGATCGCCTGGTATATTTCTATTTCCAACAGGATAGTAGCTCAGTGACTGATCATTTAGCTGTTGCCACAAAATAGATTCTTGGATCCATAAGTAGTCATCATTGGAACAAAGTACGTCATTTGCAAATGGTGATGAGTCTTGTTGTTGACTATACTGTCCAAATATATGATTTAAGGAAGGATTACTCTGACTAAAAAAATCCTTTGACATTATTGCTTGAGAGGAGCAACCAACAGGAGAGTTAAAAACATTTTCATTGCTATTTGAAGTGTTTCTCACATGACTTGAGGGCAAAAGGTTTTGGGAGTTAAATAAATGAGGTAAATGACCAGTGCTATTTGAGGAGTATGAAGCACAGTTCATTTGTGACCTTGCATAACTTGCAGGTGTCCTCAAATCAAGACTTTCTGTGTCATAGCTGTTAAGATTGACAATTGGGTTATATACTTTGTGTCTAGAAAGTCCAGGGGAGATAGAGCTGACCTTCAAATATGAACCTTCAATCTGGTTTCCTGGTATGGAATAAGAAGCCTCTGTTGGGTTTTTGTCAAATGTTCCAGTTAAGAAATTTTGTTGAGTAAAGGGCTTCTGGTTTTGCATTTCAACATGACTGTGAGAGGGTAGCTCAGGCAGTCTTCTATTTGATTGCCCTTGCTGAGTGGAAAGCTCTGTTGGTATTGTTTGCTGGTTCCGTTTCAGTTCAAATGAATTCTGGCTGTTTGGTGGTACATCTTCAGATGAGGATGTGAGCTTACTTAAAAGACCAGACAAAATACCTGACTGTGAGGTTGAATCTTGCCTTGCCTGATGAAAACTGTTCACAACTGACTGTTGTGAACAAGGGTGCTGCTTGTTTTTTTGAGTAAAAGGTAATTTATTCAGTTCCTGTGACTCGGTAGACGACATTTTAGGTAAGGCAGAGAAGAGACCACCTGACTGGGATTTTTGTTTACATGAGTTATCTTGAGAGAGAGTGCTTTGTCCTATTACATTTTGATTTTGAGGCTGGAGTGAAGTGATCTGATTGTTGGACGTATGCATTGGTTGTGTTGACTGAGAGACAGAAACATTATCTGAGGAGCTTAACTTGAAAACGCCAGATAGAAGGCCATCTCGTCGAGAAGGCACTTGGTGGGATACACTTTCATTTTGTCTAGTAGCATCTAATCTGTCTTTTTGATGCTGGTCTGATTGTTGATATTGCATTCTAGACTGTTGAGGGAGTTTGCAACTCTGTCTCTCAGTTTTCTGCTGAACATAGGGTTGACAGGTATTTTCACTTAATGATTTCTGTTGCTGCTGTGACATCTTTGCTTGAGTGTTTGACACATTGTCAGTGGAGGAACATTTGAAAATGCCTTGTTGAGGTGGTGCGTTTGTCACTTTTGACTGGCCCTGAGAGAATTCATTGCCTTTGTTTTGATGTGGTGGATGAGTGAATTCATTATCTTTGGAGGAAACTTTAAACAGCCCTGAGAGAAAGGGATTAGATACACTTTGTTGTGAATGAGGTTGATTTTGCTGACAACTTTGTTGTTGATTTATTATTTGGGCAGATTGACTTCGCAGTTGTGGCGGATCAGGTCCTGGAGTTCCTGTTGTCATGTCACCTGTGGATGCAAATTTCATAAATCCTGAGAGTAAACCACCTTGCTGTGGTTTATTATGAGTGGCTTGGAAACTTGATGTATCCTCAGAGGTTGCCGACTTAAACAAACTAGGGAACAGGCCTGGACATTCATGATGATATGATTTTTGTTCTGTAGCATTAAGGACTTCAATTGGACCAGGATTTTGATGTATGTATTGCATTTGTTCATTTGAAGAAACTGAATTTTCTTGCTGCACTCTTGTTACATTCTGATTTGACTTTGAAGGAAGTGCAGAGCTCTGAATATCACGCATCTTGGTAGCTGGAGAACCAGTCTGCAGGTCAGCTGGCGCAATCTTGAAAAGACTTGAAAACCAACCTGCTTCCGTGTTCCCCTTTGTCTCCTGTGGTTTTCTGTGTTCTTGCAGCATTGAGTTTGTCATTGGGGTGTTGGTTTTTTCAGGCACTGGGGATGAAAGTACACCTGTAATTCTGTTTGCGGCAGGAACAGTTTGATTTGGCTTAACTGATTGTTGAGATGTACTTTGTGATGCACTTGCATCTTCACCAGATGCAAACTTAAACAACCCAGAAAACAGCCCCCCTTCGGCCTTTGGAGGTTGTGGAATAGGTACATTGTTAGTAGGAAATGTTTGTTTTATTTTGCCTTCAAGGAAGGACTTATCTGTTTGTCTTTCCACACTGATTACCTTATCTGCTGATCTAAAAACAGGAAAAACTACATGTGTTTGAGTCTGAGAAGGAACTAAAGATTCATGTGAGAATAATGAATTGAGAGATTTCTTGAAGGGACTAAAAAATCCTAACTCTTCAGGTGCTTTTTGTGTTTT
The DNA here is from genome assembly GCA_036877575.1 of Botia almorhae. NCBI lineage: Eukaryota > Metazoa > Chordata > Actinopteri > Cypriniformes > Botiidae > Botia > Botia almorhae. The sequence continues at coordinate 8,159 of JAZGTJ010001320.1, read as the reverse complement.
GGGCTCAATGTGTATCTTCTCAGAGATTTCTCTTTTATCAGTTTTAAGTTTTAAAGTGTCATTCACAACTTTACATTGATGGTCCAAGTGCTCTGCATCAAGATCAGTCATATCTAGACTGCCATTTTGAAAATAACTTTTGGCCGTCACATTCAGAGAGTTCACTTTTCCCAACACTGAATTCACAGAGGCCGGTGTCTCATTGTAAGTTGTGACACCACTGCATTGATTTGGCTCAGTTCTAATTGGTTGAACTGATTCATTTACCTCATGTGACTTGGCTTCAGATGACAGAAAAGCCAAGAGAGGCATTGAAAACTTCCTATCAGACTGAGACTCCTGAGTGGGGGAAACCACAGCTACTGGTGTAGGGCTTGGGGACTTTGGCATGAAGGAGAAAATTTTTGATATGCCAGAACCAACAGGAACATTACTTGGAGTGTTTGATTGTTCAACTGTCATGGATTCCACATGTTTTGAGTTTTGAGCAACTTTATCAGTTAAAGAACTAAATAATGAGCTCACGGCAGTCTTTACTCCTGCCACTCCATGGTCTGAAGGACCACCAGAATTCTTATCTTTGGCATCTATGGGTTTTTCTCTTACTTCCTTGAAGGTGAAACCATGCTCATCTCCAACAGATTCTGTTCTTGCACTACCCTGAGATGACATCCTTGATTTGTTAGACTTGGGCAAGGATCTATATCTACTGATTTCTTTTTCTTTTTCGGCTAGATATTCTGATACAGTTTCAACCAGACACTGTAGTTCATCCATAGGATCAACATATTCATCACTTGGCTCCTCTACAGGAGACAGCATGACCTCTGGAGCCCATCCTCCAATTTTACCCTTCCCACTCTTCTTATCACGATAACCCTGAAGCCTCTCAGTTTGACCACCATAAATTGACGAGTATCCATAGTGTCCATAATTCTTCCTCTCCTCATCCCGGAGTGCCTTAGCTAAAGAGGTCATTTCTTCTAACTCCTCCTCAGAGCCAACTGAAGGTGATTGTAGCTCATCTGAACCCTCAGAATCAAAGCCTACATCTTCCCTTATTCTGGCTGCTTCCTCCTCCTGATATGCAACATAATTCTCCAGTGTGTTTTCTAGCTTGTTTTTTGCCCACATTCTAGTTTTGTAGAGCAAGCCATTTTTGTATGGCATTAGGCATGGCATCATGTTTTCATCTGCCTCCTCCATTTCTTTCATTTGGTGTAACACAAGTTCTTCTCGTTTTTGATGGAAAGGTGCAAGATCATGAAGAAAAGGTTCAGCTCCAGCATGCTCCAGCCCTCCTGGATTCCTGATATTTTTCTTACGTCTTCGGTCAATAGTGGCATAGCTTTCTGGGTAAGCAGCACCCAATGAAGCATTATTGTTTTTGGTTGGAGATAGCTTTTTGATTTTTGTGTCATGGTAAGCCTTTGCAACGTGAATAATATCATTGTGTTTGTCGTCCTCATCAACCCACATCTGTTCCTCTCTATCAAGGAACTCATCCAGGGTACTTTTACCCTGTAGTTTGTATTTTACCTCCCAGTCCTCCACACCCATGCCTGAATCTACTGGGACAATCCTAATCCTACCCCTCTGATTAGGAGTTCTACCCAGATTAAAAATAGGATGGAAGAAGACAAAAAGGGGGAAAGAAAGAAAAAGAAAATGCATTTCAACATAAGAAATAAATGCTGACACCAGCAAAACAAAGTGACCAAAGCAATGGGATGAAACGGAAACGTTAAAATTTTTTTTTTTTTTAGAAATTTTCCAGTTTCCTTTTAATATTACTAAACAGATTTTTCATTCTTAATAAAAAAAAACGTACAGAAATGACATTACAACTACAACATGATGTTTACAGGACATACAGCATCTGTACCAGGATGAACCGCAACCAACAGACTATTTGCCAGAAAACACAAAACATAAATAATGTGAATAGACAAATAAACATGTATATATAGAGCAAATATACTTTTATTCTAAAATCACTATAAAGATACTTATTTATAAGATTAATTGGGTTCATTTAAACTATTAATATGTGCCAGAAAGTAAGGGTCACACTGGGACATTTTTTTGTTTTAACATTTTTTAGCACTTTATCTTTTACTGTGCTGCTTGTAGCAGAGCTATCATTCAAACTCACAGAGCATTGGCCAAATATTTTATGATTAGCCCTTCTTTTTACGTTCAGGCCCAATGAGCAGGATATACCACAGAGCACCTTCAGGCACCCCTTATTTAATTCCTGGTAGTCCCACCCTGACAACGGCCCGTTTACTAGCATATTAAATATGCATACTTATGAAAACAGAATGTACCTGTTTGCATGGTGATCCCTATAATCAAATTCAAAACTATGCAGAGAGTCAGCACAGGAGTCCATGTGCTGCTGGAAACGCGGTCCCATGGGATACTGATGAAGCGAGGAGTTAGGCTGGGCTGTAGTGTGGTAGCGGGGAGGTAAACTACTGCTCGTCTCACTCCGATAGTCACTGTCCCTATCATCCATTGCACTGTCCAAATCTTCTAAAGCTAGACAGAGACACAGACATCTTAGAATAGACATACACACACACACACATACATACATGTGTTTTTAATGTAATAATTATATTCTAAACCTTTCTAATTAAAACTGACAGTATCCATAAAAAAATTTGTCCCTTTCTAAATGTTTCTCTCTTAGTCTTACAGTACCAAACAGTAGAAGGAAATAAATTCAGGACATTAAAAACAAAGGAACCCATAATATACGCAATAACAACTTATGATAAACACTTGGGAAACTCTCAAAAGAAAAAAGACTGTTGAGGAAATAAGCTGGGAATATGTTCATGCATCCGCAATGAATAATACCAAAGTACTCATGTAATAACATTCCCTTGGAGAGAACTGGGGCAATGCATAATTGAAGTATAGTCATTTATCAGACATAAGTCAAAGATAAAGGCAAATATAATTTCTACAAACAGGATATTGAAATGTGAACTGGGCTGGAACTGGTAACTGTGCAGTATGCAAATTCTCTCAATGTTTACTGGGGGTTACTGATTAACTTTCTTAAATCTCAGGATTATATACAGTATATATGTATATGTATATATGTATATATGTGTATGTGTATATGTGTGTGTGTATATATATATATATATATCTTCAACTTATACAGTATATACAGTATATTCAATGCAGGTGATGTCTATGCATTTAAGTTCACTAACTAGTCTATCCATTTGTCCATCCTTTTGCATACATGTACAGTCATGGCCAAAAATATCAGCACCTTGCAATTCTGTCAGAAAATGCAACACTTTTCTCAGAAAATTGTTCCAATTGCAAATATTGTAAGTAATAATTTTCAATCATTATTACTTAACTTTCAATCATTATTACTTAACTTTCAATCATTATTACTTAACATTATTACTTAACTAATTGCAAATCATACTTGCAACCAGTTAAGTTGACTCAACCTTTGTGTTGTGTGTCACACTGAGCATGGAGAAAAGAAAGAAGTGTAAAGAGTTGTCTGTGGATGAGAGAAAAAAATGTAGAAAAACATGGACAATCTCAAGGCTACAGGTCCATCTCCAGAGATCTTAATGTTCCTGTGTCCACTGTGCGCAATATCATCAAGAGGTTTACAGCCCATGGCACTGTAGCTAACCTCCCTGGATGTGGACAGAGGAGCAAAATTAATGAAAAATTACAATGAAGAACTGTTCGAATGGTGGATAAAGAACCCTGATTAACTTTCAAACAAATTCAAGCTGATCTGCTGACACAGGGTACAACAGTGTCTGCAAAAGAAGAGTGGTCCAAAATTCCAATAGAGAGGCGTAAGAAACTTATTCATGGTTACAGGAAGCGATTAATTTTAGTTATATTTGTTACAAAATATTAACTTAAGGGTGCCAATAATTTTGGCCATGACTGTATATATCCATCTGTGGGATTGCATTTGTGAATGAATATCTAAATACTTTAGGGCTCAAATGATGGCAAACAAGCACAGAAACATAGGGTCCGATGGGGTTTCCAGGAAGGAATATAGAGTATAGGGTTATTACATAAAATCTGAATACAAATTACATACTCTGGCTGTCGGCCCATCCGAAATAGCTGCCTGGTGAGTTTCAGTAAAAATCAGAAGAGTGAGAAGAAAACGTAAGGAAACAAAAGTATTTACAAAGACTAACAATTCAGTTTCGATGTGAATTTGCTCTTCCTATGTAAACTGAATGATGATGCGAGCTCCAAACACAATATATGTGAACATACAGTGTGTGCTATGCAAAGGTAACAGAAGAGAAATCTAGAGAAGTGGAGAGTGCAGTGATGTGGTGGCTCCATCTAGTGTGGGAGAAGTTACTTACAGCACTGAGAAGCAGCACATGGCAACGGACGTCCAGTTACTTCCTCCTGTAGGGGAAACTAACCAGTAGAGACAAGTCAATATGGATGTCACATGTATATGACGCACTGCACACTCACTAAACAACATTCATAAGATTTCTATTGCTCTACACTCATGGTTTAATTATGATGTTCTATAGTTCAAAGGTTATCAGTCAAAAATAAACGTCTGTTGAAAACTACTGTTAAAAGTCTTAACTGCCTTTCCCACAGAACATACAGATTCTAATGAATAAAAAACAACCTGCACATCCACAGCAAACCTCTCACCTCATACAAGAGCCCAAAAGTAAAAATCATGAAGTCACAACATTGTTTTTTAAACCACGTGTTGTTTAAATCACAATGGAAGGAGGAGTCTGAGCAAATCAAATCAACGAGACACAAACATCTACTAACACAAGCTTAGTGCTGCAATATATCCTTTTAAGAAGTTACAAAGTCAAGGTTTTATCTTTTCTTATCACATAAACACTCTTTGTGCTATGCCATCAAAACTAAAAAAAAGGTGCACATCACTTTATTTAATTAAAAAGGAAATAATGCAAAATATCAGTCAATTTTGGATGCTGATTTATAGATTGAGATTTTTTTAAATAATGGTAACACTTTAGTATGGGAAACACTTATTCACCATTAGCTACTAATTTTATAGACTGCATGATTAAATTCTTGAACTTTGTTGGACAGATCCGTACATGCATAATTAATAAGTCACATCAATGCACAGCAAAAGTAACTGCTCAAAACTCACACATGCTGATCTCATACCACAGCTGCTGCCACACTAACTATTAAATAACAAAGAGGAAAGTAGAGAACATTAAAAAAAAACTCCTGTAGCTCAGTTGGTAGAGCATTGCATTAGCGGTGCAAAAGGTTATGGGTTCGATACCCAGGGAGCACATGTAATGATAAAATGTATAACTTGAACGTACTGTCAGCTTCATCCAAATGTGTAAATGTAAATATTTGTCCCGTCAAGTGATTTTCAGTGTAAAAATTATATCATACAATTAGTTCATATAGGTATTCTTAGTTTATTACGCACATAATACGTATTATTATGCACTGTAAGTTAGTAGTAAAAATTATAGTAAAATATAGATAGTAATGACAGTAAAAAACAAACCTTGCTGTTAACAATATTATGATTTCTGGTAAACATTATCCATATTTTTATATTTTCTATATTTTTAAATATCTATATTTTTAAACATTTTTTCCATGTTAAGTAAATAATAACCAATGACTAACTGTGTATATATTTATACTTCTGTCTGTGTTGTAACCAAATCTCAGTTTATCTTGCTGCGGTTTATCTGCCCATAAACAGACCGTACCTCATCGTGCATGCCCATAGCATTGATGCGTTCCAGTTTACCAGTCCAGTATCGAGCCTCATCTTCCGGGATTTCTGGGGAACAGATGAAAGTTGTGAGTTGTCCCACAGTCCAAAACATTTGCATATGCACACTGTTTGGAGTTTTATGTATCCAGACCACTTTAAACGTATAATGAACTACTTGGCTAAGGAACCTTAAAAATAGTCTGGAAGTTAAAAGACATTAAATGACACTTCACTTAAAAAACAAGTATTGGTACAAAGGGATGCTGTGTTCTTGAAATACAGCTCTACTGTATTTGCAGACATTTCTTCAATCTTAAACAGTACAATTTTTTGTTTATCTGACTTAAAATAGTTTAGTTGTTTATAGTCTGAACAATCAATGTTTAATTAATTTTTACAACCCGATCCAAAGAACATCCACATTGACGTCTGCTGTGAAAACAGTTTTTTTTAAAGCACTTTAGTTAGATCAGATTTCTGTATGTCATTGCAAACAAATGCACACCAAAACAATGTTTTGCATCACTATTTTATAAACTATACAGCATTTGCTATATAATGAACTGGAAGCAATGCATCCTGCTTTTTGTTCGTCATAGGCAGAGTTGCTGCCTATGTAGAGCTCTTCAAATCAGTCACTACTGAGAGCCCATGAAAGTTAGAAGGCTAAACCTTCTAAAACTGCATATCCTTTGAAAGCATATGGGATGCTGAAGGGCTAAACATGAGGAGTGGAGCTTCAAAGTGCTCAGATGAAACAGTCAGACTCATGAATGGGATCAATGGCAGGTAACCTGACCAAATATGACGTGTATAAAGGTTCAACCCTTCACACCTCAACAACCCGCAGCTTGTTTATTGGCACATAGATTACTGCATCCCCATTTATTTCCAATTTATCCACAAGCTTTACTCACAAAAGCCACAGCTGGCAAACATTTATTTATTTCCACCTTACACAAAAAATCTTACATTGTTAGCAAAGAGGTCCATAATACCTGGTTTGTCTGTGTATTTAGTTATTATTATTGAACCGTGCCATTTCTTTTGCTGGCAATATTTTTGATTTGTATCAATTATTTTCTCTTGATTGATTGATGCAGAACACAAAAAATTATTTTGAACTGATTTATTAGAAAAAAGCAGCTGTCTGAAGTCATTCAACCTTGATGATATTTAAACGAATCAACAAAAGCAGAAGCATCAGACAGGCAGACGGGGGTGTGATGGCAATCAAACTACAGATCAGACAACAACCAGATTTCTTACATTCTTTCACTTTCTCAAAAACAAACAGTGTTTCAACAACTAAACATTTTTAAATTTGTCATGATTTACTCATACTAATGTTATTTCAAACCCAAATTACTTTTAAATTCGAATCTGATATAATCACAGATCAAAACCTAGACGTGCTCTGCTTGACAGAAACATGGCTAAAACAAGACGATTATATAACGTTAAATGAGTCAATCCTCTACTGTTATAAGCATGAGCCTCGGCCTAAAGGCAAAGGGGGAGGTGTTGCTGCACTTTATACAAATACTTTTATAGCTGCCCAAAAATCGAACTTTAATTAAAACTCTTTTGAAGTAATAGTGCTTAATAACTTTATCTGGGGTAAATAAGCAGACTCTGTCATTTCTACTGGCTACTGTCTACAGGCCACCAGGGTACCACACAGACTTTATTAAAGAATTTGCTGACTTTTTATCAGAAGTAGTATTAGCCACCGATCAAGTCTTAATTTTTGGTGATTAATAATAATGAAGAATAATAATAATGAAAAGGATGCATTGGGCTTGGCTTTCTAAGATATTTTGAACACTATTGGTGTCTCACAACATGTGTCAGGACAAACTCATCGCCGTAATCATACTTTAAATTTGATCCTGTCTTATGGTATTAATGTTGATGACATCAATTTTCTGCAGCAGAGCAAAGACATTTCAGATCATTATCTGGTGTCCGGTAAAATACATTTACCTATGGCAGCAAAGTCACCTACTCGCTATAAATACAGTAGAACAATAAATTCTACTACTAAAGATTCTTTTATCAAAAACCTACCTGCACTGTCTTTATTCCCTAACATAATGGATGACTCTGAAGATCTTGCAGCGCAACAGAAAATGTTAACTTATTTTCTAACACCTTAGACATAGTTGCTCCTCTACGTCTTAAAAAGATTAGGGACAACAGTCCAACACCCTGGTATAATGAGCATACCCACACTCTAAAAAAAAACAGCCCGGAAAATGGAACAACATCAGAGTTACTAATGACCTGCTTTTGTCAGCCGATCGTGGCTGCATCTCTCTACTAGTACTACTCGACCTTAGTGCAGCTTTTGACACTATTGACCACGGCATTCTACTAA
>JAZGTJ010001319.1:0-59482 GCA_036877575.1 Botia almorhae | reverse complement strand
AAAAAATAAAACATATCATAAGCTATGAAAGAGCAATTTTGAGCAATTCAAATTTCCTCAGGGTGTGAAAAGGGGTTCCTCCTAGTAACCAGGTAGTGCAGAGTCATATTATATTCACAACAGCTGTTTTGAATGCAATTTACAAGGTAGTAAAGAGCATGAAAACATATGGCTAAACAAAGAGACAAATATTGATGAATAGAGAATTTGCATGGAAAGAAAATGGCCAAAGCAGTGTGTAGTGGTGTGAGTTTAATTGCGTTGTATGTATGTGTGATTAAATATCTTCCAAATGCGTTCTTGCATGCTTGCTGTGTAAAATATGACTGCGTTCAGCTGCTAATTATATAATCACTGTGGGCTCGCTTATAGTGCAGTGCAAATGATTCTTTTATAGACAGCACAAAACAGACAGCTGCTGAGATATCTCAGCTCAACACTGAAAACTCATTAAAAACAGGCTGAGATTCTGGTAAATAAACTGGGAAACAATTGCTGATTTAATAGAGCCACTTAGCAGAAAATTGTTTTTTTGGGGTTGTTCTTTCATTTCATATAAATATTATTTCAAATCCTTAGAGAAATAAAATAAAAATAGGTACAAATGGCCCAGTTATTAGTACAAACAAAGAGCTACAGACTTGTGTGGATAGCATAATCCAGATAATATGATATTGAATAATCTTAAATTAATGTACTGAAATCTTTGACTTTAGATTGCAAACTTTGGTAACCTGGTCTGAACTCTTAAATTGTAAGGAAGACACGCATACGAATTTTGGGATATTTATTAACATTTAACTTTTAGAGTGAAAGAGAATATCTGGATATTGAGGTTGGGTGGGACTTGATTTCATCCATTGGGATTTGATTGGATGGTGGGAAGCTGCTGTGAGGACCAGGCAGTAGGAAGTTTCTGTGTGTGTGTGTGTGTTTGTTTGTGTAAGAGCAGAAAGGGTCACATTCCAAAGAAAGACTGTAGGTCAAGCTCTTGTGTTTCTTGAAAAGCATTGATAGGTTGTTTACACACGTCTGTACACACTTACATATGCACACTGTGTGAGTGACAGTGTTGTGCAATTATGTGTTTACAGGCTTGAAGATAATTTTAACATTGTCTGACACTGAAGAAAGTGTAAGTGCATGAAGAGGAAAGAATATATTGTGGGCAAAATTAGATTTATTACTTGCTGCTAAATAATTTACATTGATCAAAAGATATACACAAAGTTCATAAAACTTCACATCTGCAGCTGGTGTGATGTTGTGCCAACAATCTGAAATCATTAAAACTAAGATCTGATCAATAAAAACAGAGTAGAATGGAAGCATTAATGGATGGAGACAGAAATGATGGACAGATGGATAAAGAGAAAGATAAACAGCTAAACGATTTACCTGAAAGCGCCGCATATCCCGTGGGTTTCCTGCATTCTTTAGACAGTTCTGATTGCATTTCAGGAAAAACTTCAGGAAAAACCTGTACGAGAAAAAAAATACAGGTTACAGCTAGACTGAAGGAAGCATTATATGTTCAAAATGCCATCTTGATGCCTCAGGAGAATCTGCAAATTTTACAAATTATGTGTAAATTAATGTCTTAAAATGGCTAAAATCAGCAAAAGCAAGCATTATCTGCAACAGTATTTTTTGTAAATTTTGGGACTGCCTCAAAAACATGAGAGAAGACATGATCTGAAAGCCACATAACCTAGTCCCAGAAACCAATAATTTGTTCTAAAGAACCTATAAAAGTATATTAAAAACTGTTTTAACTTTCATAAAGCAACTCGTACTCATACACTAAAAACTGTCTTTTGATAAGAAGGCCCAGTAACAAATTACTATGTAGAACACATATTCACTATTAAATACGAAAGCCTCAACAAACTAATTCACTGCTTATGAATACTTAGTAAGATAGTTGTTGTGATTATGTGTAGGTATTGTGTATTATTAATGAAGTATTAAGGGACCAATAAACAGCTTTATAGAAGCTAATAGGCTACTTGCTCAAAGTGTAAATTAGTCTCCATACTGAAGGCTATATGCTGAACTTGGGAATCATTGGAGAAACTTATATTTTCTAGAGTGTACAATCACTTTCAAATCCTAAAAGTTCAGTAACACAAACAAACACAGCGACAGGCAGTGTGTTGCAATTTGAATCTTCCATCTGTCGCACAGGGAAAGACTGCTAAGATGGCTCACTGATTCAAAGACAGACACACACACTCATGCAATTGAGTCTGTCTCTCTCAGAACTGTGGTAAGCAGAAAAGCAAGCACATTTGTGGGCAATAACACAAATGCCTCACTCAAAGACTGGCATTACAGTTTTAACTTCACAATACCAGCTGGTCTAACTGGCATGGAAACAGTGTGTGTATACTGTAAATTGATAATGCATTGGCAGATACATGTCTGACAGGACCTTTATTGTCAAGTATCTCTTGCCTCTTTGTTTGCACTTTTGTCCCCTTTGTCAAAACGATACTGAATGCATTATACTGAATCAGCTCTCTCTTAAATACACACACTGACAACAATACAATATGGCACACTGCCTGTGTGATTGCTCAAGCTTTCCTGTAGCTCAGCTGTTAGAGCATAGTGCTCACTAAGAGCATGGGTTCAATCCCTGCACATACTCCTGAAATGTATAGTTTAAATACAATATAAACCACTTTGGAGAGAAGGAATTTTCCTCATATTTTTACATACATCCAGCTGGTAAGGTATTTGCAAAGTAAATTAATTTATAGTTCTGATAAAGGATTTAGCTTTGCTTGTTTGCGGATGTCAGTTGTTTTTGATAGTTAGATATAAAATGTAATAATGTTTAATTACAGCCTAAGTGTGCACATCATGTCTGGGTCACTGTAGGTTCACTGCGTGTTATGCCATTTCAATATACTGGTTAATGGCTGGTTAATACTTCAACCAATGTGGCCTGGCAAGCCAAGTTATACATATTATAAACACACATTCAGTCACCCTATGCTTCCTTAATTGATAAGACCTTGCTGCCTTCTTTAACTAAGGGGCACTCCACTAAAGCCCAATTACTAGAAGGGTTGAGTGTGGTGGGATCGTACTTACAGAAGCTAAGACAGAGACCCCTGTGGCCTCTCAATAACACTGATCACTACTGATGACAGAAAAGCTGCAAAATGCAACAAATAACACAAATCTGCAATAGCAGATTGCCAAAAGACAAGCGTAAAATATAATAAAATGATGAAATACTCGGCTTGTTGGCCACAGGGCTTTCAGTGGATATCAGCGGGCTCACACGTGGCTGTCTTTAGAGTGGGTCAACGGAAAACTCCTGGAAACAACTGTCCCCGTGATGAGGACGGCTCTCTTAGGACCTTTATGGTACAGTTTGTTTATCAGATCCAGCAAATGAGGGAGCCACCCAAAACAATTTGGTCCCTGGCCCCACACATTCTAAGAATGTAAACACTGTGACTCTGAAGGCCTTTCAAAATATTGCTGTTTGTTTGAGTGGCCCAACCAATTGCATGAGTTACAGGCAGAACTACCTATTTGGACAATTCTATTTTGGCCAAATAATTGGGCATTCAATGTCATATTTGCACAACACAATCTCAAAACACAAATGGAGGGTGATGTGTACAACTTTGTGGATGATGTTGTATAAATTCTACAGAAATCTACAATATTTTTGTAGTGTAAGGTGTTTGGTGAAGCCATTAGCAGCAAGAGAGGAAAGAAACCAAACACATCTGTTTGTGAAGGTCACATCTGGAACTCAACACAACATGAGCAACATACGCACTCTCACAGTAGCATAAATATTAAATGTGTGACAAAGCAGACTACAAGCCATGAATTCCTTATCACAAGACAAGCATCAATCTATTCATATTTGATTCATTTAGTGTAGAAAATGAACATGTAAATACTTTTGTTCAGCAATGAGTAGACCTACATGCTTTGATATTGGGAAAAAAAAACATCATCTCTTGTTTGTATATTATTGGCTATCATTGGCTTTGCCTTAAACATTTAGTTTTACCATATCCATTTCTATTTTTAAACTAATGCACTCAACTAACAGACGGAATTTAAAAAAGGCCTCAAAAGAGTGAAAAAAGCATACTCGTGAGGAGGAGGAGAGAGGTTTTTGAGTAAAGGTAATCTAATTTGGTTACTAAATGCAAAACATCGGCCATAGCTGCCTGTGCCATATTCTTGTATGGTGCCAACAGCACAGCAGCATAAATTATTCAGGGGCTGAGATGGCAATTATGGCTCTGAGCACAACCAACATTAATATTTTATGAGGGCTAACGCATACTTCCAAGTGAATCAGAGATAGAGAGAGAGAGAGAGAGAGAGAGAGAGAGCAAGGGGGGTCTTCCCTATCCACTTTCTTTGCATTTTTTGTTGGATCTCTCTCTTTTTCCCTCTTGCATTTACTCACTTGATCTCTTCTTCAATTAGCCTGTCAAACTGATCTCTGTTTTATTATTTACCTCAAAATTTTATATAACATTCACTATTGTCTAATTCTCCACAACTACAATTTGATTCACGTTAAAATACATTTATAACATTGTTATAATGCAGCTATTACACACATTCAGTGCAAATGTACATTTCTTAATGTTTCGAGAGATTTCATTTGACAGCATGGCATGTGTCTATAAGGGACACACTGGTAAAATTCAACCACGACAGATCAATAAGTGATAGATTGGATGGTTGGATACTGTAGAAATTGCTGCTTTGATATAATGATAAATTCAATACTGACAGTAGCAGTAACATTATAACACTGAGGCAACAGTGTCAATACTATCATGACAAAAGAAATATAACAGATATATAACTGTGCGTTATTTATCTGATATATATCAGTGATATAACTGTGCATTACAACACCCACATGATCCTGCTTAATTTAAACCAAATAGTGGGATTATTAGGTTTTTTAAATGTTAATACCAAACATTCATCTAATTAATTAAACCTTACAAACTGTATATCCATTATACTGTATATTAAAGGAACATAAGAAAGAAATATTCCACTGTTGAACTATAACAGGAATCAAACTCAAAAGGGGATGTTTTGCACTGTTCAGGGTCTACTTATTCTACAATAAATGTGAATGGGGCTGAGCTATATAAACTCTATAATAAACCCATATAAACATCTAAATGTACATAAACAGACCCTGGTCACTATATGCTTTTATTATGTGGAAACCAGTAGCGAACCAGTTGTGAACATTTTGGGAAAACTTTCTATTTGCGTTTCATAGATAAAAAAGAAAAAGTCATATGAGTTTAGAACGACGTCATCGTGAGTCACAATGATGACAAAATTTAATTTTTTTTAACTATTCATTTAATGTCCCTTTCTCACTCTGCTCTGACTCAGAAAGGGTGTGACCAGATTACTACATGTGATGTCAACATTACGTGCATTGATGAGGTCATCCTCCAATTGAATTAGTGAAATGGGTTGTCTCACTGCTAACTCTAGTCATTATATCTTCAGATTACAAACTACTCTTAGTTTCACATATGCAACATACTCACTCGCTCTATAACTGCATACTACAAGAAAATAGAAAAACATGCAGGAGCATCATTCTACATGAGGAACTCTTAATATGCAGGGTTGGTAATTGCTCACCCCAGTGTGGAAACAGAGAGCTGTCAATCAAACTGAGAAGTCCCAGGAGATATGGAAATCAAGTTGATGACTGGTTCACCTGGATCATATTCATGCTTATATGCGATGTTGTAGATACAATTATTGTATAATAAGATACCTTGTTGGACTGCTAAGTTTAACTACCTTTCTGTGGTGCTCTTATGACTGTGTTTGAATTAGTCAACAAAAAAAATAAAAAGTTGTAAAATTAATGTTATTTGTAAATGTTACAAATATGATACATTTCAATTATTATTCATTAGTCAAAAAAAGCCCTTCTATAACATTATGGTCCCTAGATATGTCTTAGGTCCCATCTATATCCTGAAATTTTCACCTGTTTAATCAATAGTTGCATAAAAACAAGCAAACGGCATGATATGAAGTATCATTCATATCTGTAGCCCAATCAGTAATTTCTTGCCCCAGCATTTAATACTTAGGGACTGGGTTTGTTTGAATCACTAACACTAGGTATGAGCCATTGACACAGTATGAAACAGTGTATGATCATATTTATTTCTGTTCATTAATTAATGATGTGATGCCATTTGAGTGAACACAGACAATTTGGAAAAATCCAGCTCAAACAGAAAGCTAGATCCTTATGGGCAGCATCTTGTATTGACCCAACAGGATATTGACTCCAGCACATACACAGTACATACATTCACCTGGCAATAAAGATGACCTGACCCTAGGAAACCTGTTTGACAGTCCCCAACAAAATAACCCAATGATAGAGAAAGAGAAAAGAGACAGAGCAAAAAAATAAAAAGAGGAAGGCAGGTCTCCTTTAGTGTCTATTGTAAAAGACTGAAGGCAAACAACTCAATAATTCATGAGAGCAAGATTGATTTTGGGGGCCAGCTCAGGGGGTCACAGGAGGGCTGGTGTGGTGGTCTAGCTGGGAAATCATTAGCCCCACTAACACACACACATACACACACATGCAGGGCTGATTAACAGTTAGGAGCTGGGAGGGTCCTGTACCTTGGGGGCTGGCAGATTTACTACTTTTGTTTTCTTGCACACAAACACTGGCTTTATACTCTCTCTTCTTTGTGTATCTGTCTTCTCTGGGGAGATGGTTTGAGTGGTGGGTTAGACCAGGGCAAAAGGTAAAGATGAGGGAAAACAGAGCAAAATGAACTGAGAGTGTACAACTGTTTGTTACTGTAACAGTTTTGTTGATCTGTTGGCGTTTGCTTGTGTTTCTTTATTCCTCTTTCTTTTGTTTGGTTTCCTGTTTCTATTTCTTCTATTAGCATTTTTGTATATATAGCCCTTTTGTTTACTTTCTCATTTTGGTAACAAGCCATTTTGGAAGGAGTGTATAGTGCCATAATCTCATAATTACCAAAAAATAAAGGCTATTCTGAATAAAGAGCTCACATGAATCACTTGAAAAGCATTTTATATAATTTGACGACATTATTTAATGGGAATGAAGTTTAGTTTTGTGTACTGCTGATGATATATAGTGATAAAACATCCTTAAAAACTAAAAATGAGAAAATGATTTATGAGAAAACATACAACACAAAGCTCCCATCATTCTCATTTCAGGACAGGAGTCCCAATACACATAAATACAGCATCAGATACACAACTAATGTGCATTCTTTGCTCCAAATGTTTCTGCTTTAGCACTGGAACAGCTTCTTACCTTTGTCAGTAAGTGACAAAAAGCACAATTTCGTTTGTATGCTTTCATACAATCTGCTTTTACCCCAGCAATGTTTAGGTTTAAGGGTGGGCATTCATGCTTGCTTTATATAAAATTTGAATATGCCAACTCGTACAATAGTTGTTTCCCTGTGAGATCAAGTTGGAAACATCTCCATTTCAACTCACCTCATAACTTCTAATCATGACTTCCAAGCATTAAAAGTTGTTTACCCAACCATCTCAGAGAGTTTCCACAATTTTAATTTAGTAGTCACATTTTCATATTTTCATTCGTTTTTTCAGTAAACTGCACTAAGGTTCAATGCCCACGTTCTATGTCTCGCAAGCTTTTACTGTATGCTACAGCTGCATAGGGAGAAATAAAAATGCCATAAATGCAACTTAAGATATCATACCTCGTTACGGCACGTCAAGCAATCATTACCGAACCGAAGCAAGAACCTACAGTGTACACAGTGAGAATCTCATGCAGTCTATAACACAAGACAGCTAACCCACTCTGCGCTTCAGGCATGCAAACGTTTTTTGCATGTGTCAGCAGACAGCTTACACAACGCTGAGAGGCACTTTCCCATCTCTACAAGAAATCGGCTATTAAATATCTCACGCCACATATCAAAGATGTGTGAGTGTGTGTACAACTGTAAAATGCTCAGCAGATACACATAAGACTCTGAATATGGATGATTCGATGTCATGTTTCTTGCAAATATCAAACGAGCTGGAGGTGGCGTCTGATGGGACACATTCTTTTGTTATCGCTGGCTCCACAAATAATTCATAGACACCCGAGTGAAGCCACATCACTGAGAACTCAAAATGGCATTCAGCACATCCAAATCCTTCCACCTGTCTCATCCTGTCTTCATAAGAGACAAATAAAATGACAAGATGGTTTGGTCAGCTGTCTCAAAATGATGACCTTATTCATGGGCCATCTGATCTGGCAGTGGTTTGATTTGCTAAAGAAAAGGAGGAAATGAAGATGTTGTGTCTTTCAGCAACAGTTCAATTAAATAACTGAAATTTTCGAACTCCCATTATGTTGACATGAAAATGTCCAGTGATAAATCATGTATCTTTAGTGTAGTTGCATGTGTGTAAACACACGAGATCCGAAATTGAATATCCGATCTGGGCCACTTTCAAATGTGGATTTAAATCGGACACATATTCGATTTCCAGACATCCGACCTCATTAAAACTCACATATCTGAACCTGGCTGCAATGCCAGCGCAAAAGAGTATTAAAGCCAATAATAAGGAAGCTATGTGTCACTGATGTGTAAAACATTAAAGCAGTCTTTATGATGCCAGCATTTAAAAAAAACACTTTCGCTTTAATTTATTGCTATTGGGTGTAATTTTACCACAATTTGAGGGTAAATCATGGCGCTCATATTAGTGAATGACTGGATTTTTTTGGCCAGGAGATTAATGTAAATACACGAATCGGAAATGGACTTAAAATTGGATCTGAGCATTAAGGCTGCGTTTACACTGCAAGTCTTAATGCTCAGATTCAATCTTAAGTCCAATTTTTGGCCTGCCAAATTTTGCCTTTAATGCTTTTTATTATTTTGCACTAGCATTGCAGCCAGGTTTGGTACATGTGCGAAATGATAATGTTCAACGCAATCCGTCATGAAAAAGTGTTATAGCTGAGGCGAATCGGATATGTGTGTGTAGATGCAGGTCAGATGTCTGGATATTGGATATATATTCAATTTAAATCCACATTCGAAAGTGGCATAGATCGGATACAAAAACAAATCTTTGTCACATATCTTAAGTACTTATGCCCCCCTTTAAAATTGTATGCAATATCTATTTTTTCTCAGGTAACTGTTAGTCTTGAGTAGCCAGATCTACAGACTGACAGCAGAAGGACTGCACTCCATAGAAGTGTTCATTGGTCAAGGACTGCCCATGAGGCCACTTAACTAAAATGTAAAGCAACAAGTTTGTTCATTATGTTTCCAGGTGGACCTTTAAAGAACACAACGGACATGTCTCCCAGGAATTCTGAAATCAATCAGATGACGACATCAAAACGCCTTATGCATGAGAGGTTCAGCCATGGATCTGTAATCATGATGTCTGAGGCTGAGATTAATTGACTGTTGACTGTGACATAATAGGTAAACAACCAAAGTGGATTCTCCTGCTAAAAAGAACAGCTTAAACCAGCCTCATACTTTTAAATAGTAATAGTTCTCTCTATACATGTATACTGTATAAAACTCCTTTCTGATTCTGATCATGTTCTTCCACCAAGTGTTTTGATTGGCATTAGCTGCTTACTGTTTCCCCTCACAAAATCCCTCCTTTGGCTCCATCTCTCATGTCTGGACTTTCAGGTTCACTTTCTCTCTGCTCTGAACATCTGCTCAATGTTGAACTTCAGTCGGATTTGCCCATCTTGCTCCATGAGCTCTAGTTAATTAGCGGATAGAGAACAGGCAGGATAATAGACAGGGAAAATCTCCTGATTATCTCCCAGAATTCTTGGAAAGTTGCATTATACAGGAGATTTATTCACCTTCTTATTTGTGTCTGGGATAATTACTGAGGATGGGTCACATTCATAAGTGGCTCAGATAGATGTGGTGCCACAAGCATGTGATTGTCACAGCTGAGTATGTTTTCTCAGTGGCTAAATAAAGAATGAGGGTGTTGGCAGGAAAGTTAAACAAAGTTTAACAACAGGAAATACATTTCCAGTGTGAACTTGGAAACAGCACCAAAGTTTAAATGCACTTTTGAATTTTAAACGCAATTAAGGTTAAAAATGACTGCAGTAAAAATGGTTTACATATCCTTGTTTCCAAAAATATAAAGGTCAGTTTCCCACACTCAGATATGGCTTAGCCCCAGTCTTAAATGTATGGTCAATGAATAATCATTATTATGCAATACAAACCAGATCTGGGGAGTATTTTCAGGAAAGAGGCCCAAAAAGGGTGGTCAAAAATTACACCAGTTTCAGGAGAAGAATAATTTAAGCCAAAAAGCACAACACAACCTATTACAGGGTGCTCAAGCAGTTTGATTAGGCTTCTGTCAAGTAGGAGTATGGGCACTGTAGATGTTTTACCCCATTTTACCTATGAAAATATTGTTTATTTACAAAAATAAAATTATTCCTAAAGTTGCTCACTATTTGTTAAACCAATTTGAACTTCGCTATTTGTTGAACCGCTATTTGCTTCTATGGTTTAATTTCTATGGTGCCCAAGGTAACCAATGTCTTCACAATGACCAAAGTGGTTAATAATGCAGAGATAATTTAAAGGGTTTTTGCAAAATATTATTCTTTATGTTAATCTAATTTGTAAACACAATTTTTTCGTATGCAGGCTATTTTTGTTCACTTCTTTGTAGCCTCTCATGCACTCTTCATTATAAATGACTGTGAGGGAAGCATCTTTTATTATTTACAGTATTGACTTCAGGGGAAGTCATGGTTTTTGTCATATTTATCTTGCTGAAAAATGGGCTGAATGTGTTTCACTCCCTTTGAACAACAAGAAATGTACGTGGTCCAGCTCATGATCAGTGTTGTTCAGTGGGTGACAGTACCAGAGACATTTGTCCTATACTTATTGAATTTTAAACATTTTAACAGTATTTTAACTTACAGTACAGTATTTACACACACACGTGTGTGTGAAAAAGGAAGAAAGTTGTTCCATCTGGGAAGAGTAGAACGGCAATGGGGGAGCGTGGGATTTTACGAGAACCAGTGATCCACGTTATGACTAAGTGTGTTTATGTGTGTGTGTGTAACCCAACCCCAGCAGAGGAGCAGGCAGGTCTAGCATTACACAGCCTCCAGGCAGCTACATCTGCACCAGGTCTTGTCCAACAATACACAGAGACTCCAGCCAAGCTCTCACACACATGCTGACATCATCCACCGCTCGGTTCTGCTGTGTGTTACTCACACCCATAGAACACAGGTAGCTGTTAAAGAACCATGCTGCTGTGCTTGGCCCTGTATCACTTTATATAAAATAAATAGAAAATGTAAAAAATCAAAACCAATAGCACTCTCAATGTGACAGCAAACATAGCATACTACATTTTTTTTATGGTAAACAATATCAATTTTATGCTGCACAGTGTTCAGCAAACTAGTTGGTGTGTTATCAAATCTAGTATTGTCACAAAGAACAGGATCAAACTTCCTGTGTCATTGCCAAGATGTCAGTTTGGTTGATTTCCATGGTGAAGTGGAAAGTGATCATGTGCTGTGTGTGCTGTGAGAGGTCAGCTCTGACCTCAGAGGTCAAAGGTCAGGACCCTGTAGTGAGTCCGGAATAATAATCAGTGACTGCAAACAGATGCCATTCAAACGTGTCCTGCTGAAATTTGTAAACCTGTGCTTCCACACTCTCCCTCTCTCTCTCTCTGAATCTTACCAATGCTATCATACATCAATGACAACTCAAACTGGATCACTGTTGTTCTCTCTCTCTCTCTCTCTCTCTCTCTCTATGCCTGCAGGCTCTTTTAGGTGATAGATGGTGCTCTGTGCCTCGTGCCAAAAGCACAGCCATGGCAGACCCCTGGGGGGGGGCATGATGCCATCAATAATACAGAAACCAGTACAGACTCTCAGTCTAGACTAAGAGAGCTCAACACGCATGTTAGGATTGGACTAAATCTGCTCTGATAGACTTAATTATTACATTGTTATTGAAATCTGACAAAATGACAGATGAATAGGAAGAGCTGTGGGTTTTCTGATTGTTGGAAATTATGTCTAATAGTGTTTATTTGTGGATCTATTAGTGTGAATCTGTATTAATAAAGCCTGGTATAGCCAGACATTTAAACATTGGTATAAAATCCAGTAGCCTTTATTGCTTATTCAAATACCGCCCAATCTGAACAATAAGAAACTGACTGACATGTAACCAACCAGAAATTTATTAAATCTGAAATAATTGATACCAAAAATAAGTGTAACTTATGTGACTTTTTCCATCTTCTTAAAGACCCAGTGAAAATAAGTGTATGTACTAAGTATTGCATTGATTGTATATACTGTAACTGTGTCCATGTACATTCCAGTGGTGAAATTTCATGCTAATCGTATCAGTTAATGGTATGATAGCATGACCTCTTGGGAGTTTCAGGCTTTTGACAAGAAGACTGGCCTTAGCACACAGCCATTGGCTCATTTCTATTTCAGGTTCAATCTTTTATTTAGTCACAACATCCCAGCGTCATGAAATATTTATGGCAGCATGTTTCTCGTCTAATACTCCTCGTGTCCTATAACGCCCTGCCATCTTTAAATATTTCTCAGAACAAATGCACTCTACCCTGTTCACTGCTGTCCTGCTGTACTGCTCACCTGCATGGACCTGAATGAGAACATCTGTTGTTTGCATTAATGGGCTAACTGGGTAGTCCAGATCCTGACATTACAGTAAAGGTTTTGAAACACATTCCACACAAATCTCAGAATATTACATTTTTGGATTGATTTTAAACTGTGTTGGGGAAACTGTTGACTGCATTTAAACTGTGGCTTTTAAAGTTCAACTATGGTCGAGCCTTTAAGTAATTTGCTACACTACAAATAAAAGGAGCTTAATGCACTGTTGTATATACAGTGAGGGGCAGTAATTAAAATTATTAAATTATATGAGCCTTTAAAAAACATTTTGGAAAAGAAAAAAAAGGTATTTCCTCAGCTTTCTTAATTTTCTTAATTGCTGCAAGCTTAATATTATATGCCCTAAAAATAGTGTTGTAACTTTTTGTAGCCCTACACCAGTCTTTGTTGTAAAACATAGATTTAGCGCCTGCTGAAAAATGTAGTTAAGTTTGTATTCACTCACCAACAATAAAAAAGTTTGTAAAATTTTGATGTATTTAATATTTTTGTAGTAAATTTACAGCTCAGTGTGAGGCGACAACCCTGTAACCCCAGTCCTATTAAACATACACATCAATATAGTGTCATAACAATTACAATACGAAAACTGCAAGCTGGTAAAAAAAGACAGAAAATAATATAGCAAAGTCTTGAACACTGAATATGAACACTGACAATATAGGCCAGAACTCCTACTGCGGACTACAGCTCATTAATTTCAGCAAGGGCCAATCTGACAGGCATCAGGGCCCCTTCCCACTCTACTGGGGTTCCTGCAGAAGTCACAAGCCCAGTGGAAGGGCTCATTTTCAGCAATGCAACCCCCCACAGCCCAACTATATGGCCCTTATGGCTGACAATGACAAATAGAGCTGTTAGGATTCAATGTGACAGACTGGTCAACTAGAGATTGTTACTACATTTAGGCGCAGCCAGATATTCTACTGCTATCTGAATTGCGACCTATGTTGTAGGCTTCCCTCATAGACTTCCACAAATTCAATTCCAAATAGAAAAAAATCATTATGAAGAACCTTTTAGCATTAGCTATATAAAACACTTCTGGCCTGGTTTATTTAAAAACTAATATAGACACAATTGGTGTAGCACTAGGTTAAAGCACATTCTACTATCCCAGTTAAATGTGCAGAGACAAATTAAGTTAATTCATACGATGACATATACATACAATATAATAACAAGATAATACATACAACACTGTTGCGTGTGTATAAACAGTAACATGTAAAGCAATTTGTAACTTCCAACCCTGGTTGTATGTATAAGTAAGGTACAGAAAACCTAAACTTGTGCTAGTCTTTGCCTGCGAGAGCAGCAGAGAAATCTTAAACCATATCTGGGAGTATGCATGAGATAATCTGGGGGATCACAGAAGAAATGTAGAAAAATGTAGCCTAACATCGCAACACCCCTCCTAAATCTGGCCCTAATATGATTGATGTAAACAACTGTCAACACTCACATATAATGAAAAAAGCAAACGTCATTATGTGCAATCATTAAAGCAATACCAAGCACCACTTTGTAGTACTATAATTATGACCCTAAATATAAAATACAACTGTGAGAATATATGGAAAGGTGGTTGTTTTTTTATTTGGGTTGTTGAAGTATACAATTATTACAGCTAAGTGACTCCTGCTAAGTAACTCCTGGCCTTGTGGTGAGATAAATCACCATTTAATTCACATTAAATGGGTGCACTTTTAGATTAAATATGTTAACAAAATGAGGTAATACAAAATTTTAAATACAGACCAAACATACTATGAGGCTATTAAGTGCTTCTTCAACAAAAGCAACTATGAGCTTTGACAAAACAAATTCTATACATGCAGAAGCATTAGAGTAATAACTACATTTTTACTTTTTTGAAGAAAATGTGACTGGTGCCTACATGGTTGCTAAGGTGTGAGTGGCTTTTAAAGCATTTCTATGGAATTGTTACTGGTTTGTTACATACTGGCCCAAATAAAAAGAGCCCACCCCCCAGGTTTCAAGACAGTGAGTTTTGGAACCCCAAGCACTCCACATTTTGTGTTTCACACCTGATTTAAATCATCAGCTTGTTAAAAAAAGATCTATGAGCTGAACTGAGAACGTCTAGTAGTGAATACACATGAATAGTTCAGAGCCCTGGGTCTCCAGGACCGGAGTTAAGATCCACCATAACATTTTATCATCCATAAAGCAAAAATTTTACATCTGATTGTAAGTCTAATTCCTAAAAGAAACAGCACAAAAGTAATAACAAACCAAAGTTCTACACTATATTTAGTCCACTAAATTTATACATCATAAGGTTTTGTATCTTGAAGGTATTTCTTGTAAACTGGCATGACCCATTGCAATTGAAATTTTTTTTTTATGGGAGTTTTACCTCAGTCTGGTACCCACTTGCACTAAACGACCTTGAAAATCTGCAAACTCGGCAGGAGCGTTACAGATTTTTAAAGAGCCAATTTCATCACAGATGTGTCAACTAATGACAGGATCACAGCTTCAAAAAAGACAAGAGGTGTGGGGGTGGGTGGGAGCCGTATCAAAAAACAAACCACTCAGATGCTCGCCTTTTGAAACAGGATACTGGGGTCCTTTACAAATTGAGGGTCAAACCAAAAACAGGAAAGATAAAAAGGGCTGAAATGATGTAATGGCAAAGCTGTTTGTGGGGTACATCAGTGTTCGCACACTCTCTGTCTATCACACACACACACACATGTTTTCTGCGCTGTTGGCCCCCTCTGACGTGTCGTCGTCACCCACATGGTTTTCGTTGCGACTGACGCGACGGGGGAGCCGCTCTCGCCTTGGAATGGGAAGGAGACGAGAGAGTGAACGAACGGGTGGCAGAGGACGTGTTGCGGCCCCCACCGTGTTTGTCAAACAAATTAAACGTGTTGGAGATTCCTCACCTGCCTTGTGCGCCGCTTCCACATATGGCCCACCCATTCAAAATAAGGAAATATGCATACATTACCATACCTAATAACCAACCCTCTCCATTTAATATGCAAATGTGCTGAAATATTACTGAACGCCGTCTGTTCTAAATGAATAAATTTGAATTGCAATTAGAATAATCCTTTATAATTAATGAAAACTGTCAATTTTGGTTCAGGAGTAATTTGATTAACTGGATGATGGGATGATGGTTGGGGCCAGTTTGAGGGGAGATGGGAAGGGGTACATTGGGGAATGGTGGTTCATTGCAACCATGACTATTCATGGACAGCAGGGAGGACCCCTTCATTATTGATTACGCTGACTAATGAACCCTGGGAGAAGAGCCTAGGCCAGGAACACCAGCTGATTTGATAGGCCAGCCACCCTGAGATGTTGAAGTTAATCAGGGAAAAGCCAACCCCCACCCACACGTTTGCCCAGTTGTCTCCAGGAATTTAGGGGGGTCATTAAAAAAACATAAAGAAAGCAGAAAAACCAAACTGCCATTCTTGTTGTCAATGACCTCATTTCAGAGAGCCATGTGTGGGTTGATGTCATCAAGTCAGAAATTTGCGCAGCACCATTGTCATGCTTTCAATACATTATGTGTAATAGCAGGAAGTGATGTAAACAAAAAGTGGTCGCCAAAATGGCACCTGCATTATAATCCAAAATTAGGTGTGGAAATATTTCCATATGGACAGATGCCAAGCCATCAGCCTTGGCATCACAAACTACAGACAATAAATTCCCAATCCCAGATCTCCAGAAAGAAAAAGAAAAACAAATGTGCTCCTACCTGTTTGTGCAAATTGTGATGGAGACCCGAGGGACATGAAAGAGAAGAGAAACAGGGAAATGTTGATTAGTTAATTATACAGTTAATTTTGAAACATGTGGTTTGGAAGCCAATATCAGAATAACATTTGTAAAGATCTCCAAAGGTGTAAAGTAACAGACAGATGGAGATGGCTTACAGTTACAACACATTAAAGAGGCTGTCACAACATGAAATACATCACGAAAGCAGAGCTGGAGGGGCGTCTCTGTTTGCTTTCTAAATAAATCTCAACAGAATTCTAAAAACAGATTTTTTGGAAAAAAACTTGCATGGTTGTCAATGTGAAAAACGGATGAGCACAAACCAGGAAATGTTTAAATTGGCAGTTTTCTACAACAAAGCTCTTTCGGCATAACAACTGAATAAGCAATATTTAAAAATCATCACTAGGAAGATGTTTGAATGTTTGAGGAAGAAGTTTATTGAAATGTTTGTTAAAATATTACCAGGATGGTAAAAACTTCAGAAATTAAAATATCCAATGTGATTTCAGAAAAATGTAACTATTTTACATTAGGTGGCAATTTCATATGAATTCATACACAAACATAATTTTTAGACAGGAAAACCAAACATAAAAGTCGATTTCTAACCCTGGGTTAAAAGCAAATCATACGAAAACTGATTCATATGAAATAGGAATCAAATCACTACAACATAAAACAGTTACAAATTGCAATGGTATTGTGTTGGATATCACATCACAATAGGAACACATGTTTAATGAACTTATTTGGGGTATGTATGTGTATAAGCGCTATAAACTCAAAATTTAAATGTATTTAAATGATGAATGAATGATCTGTTTAATATAATTGGTCATTTTGAAATTCTGACTTGACACACACACTGATATAACACATGGCAGTAATTTTTTGGTCATGGTGGATTTGCTGATGCAGCAAGCTTCTCACTGGCAGGGAGAGGGTTAAAAGTTTAATTGGTAGAGATTAAAACGCATATATACACTTTTCTTAATTGCCTTACATGTTTTATTCTAATGTTATTTACTTATTTTAATGTTTATTGTGCATTTGTTATTTGCATTCTAATGTTAAGGTCTAAACCCTCTCCCGTTTTCCTCCTGCAGCAGCACCAGCAGACAGGCGTCATTGTGAAGTAGGTGCAAAGAGGGTCGTTGTGATAAGGATTTACTGAAGTCCGCTGGTAGATACTCATGTAAATTTTGGCTTTGAAAGGTTTTATTTTTGCAAGGTATAAACATATTTGCGTTACTAACCTTCTGTAAGAACATCAGAGTGGTGCTTAATTTCCCATTTTCCACCCGCAGTGGAACCACTAAAGCACATGTCTGTTGTTTTTTACAGTGTGTTATTAATTGTTCTAATATGGTTAGTTTCACTTTTAAATTGTTTTTGAAAGAAATTTTCCATCAACTGATTAATTTTACTCCAAGTATTGTAACTGTATTCTTTTTATTGATAAAATGTTAATATACTGTTAAGTCAGTACACATTATCAAAGCTCCGCTATGTAGTGTAATTCTAATAATGTAATAATGTAATTCTAATAATTCTAATAATGTGAAGAATAAACACTTGTTTTAATGATTTTTAAATTACTTTAAAAGGAAACTAATCAATCTAGCTCAATCAAACTGAGTTGTCAATTTCTCCATTACTCAGTTTAACTGAAGGATCACTTTCCTCAAATCATTTGACTAGTCTCAACTCATTAGGGTTTACAGTGTGGTTTTGCTGGATTGTGGTACAAATTAAAGGCTTTTCCAGCCTGTGGCATTAAAGCTTAAGGCTAAGGTTATTTAAAATATGACAAGCCTTTTGATATGTCTTGCCCCAAACATATATTTTAGAAACATCTAAAAATTTAGAAAAGGAAACAAACCATTTTAATATTCCTTTGACTTGAGTACAGTGGTAAAACTGAATAAAGTTGTAAATTTAAGTTGTAGAAAACATGAACCACATGTACTGAAATTATACAAGAAATACTGCAAAGTAATGGCTAAAGATTTACAGTTAGAAGAGTCAAAGCAGTGGATGTTGGAAATGAAATATAAAGGTCTTCCTCTTTGCCAGACTGTTCTAGAAGCAATTAAGTGTTTTCTGGCAGGTCGCTAGTGCTGCTGGACCTCATAATGGTGTCATTTACACTCCAGTCACAAGTAGCTGTCGCTCAGCCCTGCCAATAACCAGCCGGAGACGCCACACCAATGTAGCGGCTAATTAGCAAATTACGTTGAAAAAAGCAGAGCCCGTAATTAACAGTTATTATGGCATTTCAGGAGTTGTAGCTTTAATTAGTGCAGAATGGGTGCTTGCAATTCAATGCTGTCTCACTCTCTCTTTCTCTCTCTCTCTCTTTCTCTCTCTCTCTCTCTCTCTGTCTGTCCATGTTCACAATACCTTTCTATGCGTTTCAAAGTCTTTTGCTACTAGGAAGGCATTTCACTAACAAAAGCATGATCAATAAGCAATTTAACATTGTGAACAAAGAGGCTGATTAATTTCGCTAATGCAAAGTTGCTGTGTTTTAAAAACAATTAAATCTCACAGGACTTAAATAAGTACATGTACAGGAAAGTATTTTAGTTTGCAATTTCGTATGAATTTGTACGATTTGAATGTATGATAATGTTAAAAAAACTGTGGTTGAAGCCACACCCCCAACCCCACTTCTAAACATTACATCACTGGGGTGAATGCAGATCGTATGAAAATGTATGAATAACGCTGTATGAATTCATACAAACTAGCCACTTTATAAAATAGTTACAAAATGTTTAATATTGTGTTTTAAAAATGTTTTATGCAAGAAACAGGTGCAATTTTGGTCCATTACTATGTAGCAACAAAATTGCCTCTTTTGCATGTTTCTTAGCATTTTCTTTTAAGTGTGTTGCTGTATTTTCTTATAAATGTGTGTTGCATGACTCTATGCGTGCTTCACTTCCATAACAGGCACCTTCTTAACATGGCTTCATCTTGCATCAAAGTCAAAAGCTGCCGTTTTAATTAAGTGTCATTAATGAGCATGTTAAAAGAGGACTACTCTTGCAGTCTAGCGTTGCAGTTAACACGGGGTGTCGATCCTGATGGCTCTCCTCCTGTCCTTCTCTTCCTCAGCCTGAGGGAAGAGGACAGAAAGTGCACTCAGGAATTAAGCTGCGTTAGGTCTCTGAGAGCGTTTTATATTCATTTACTCAAAACTTGCTTTGGTGCTTAATAAATGTGATGACACTTTACCTGACTTTTTTACCAGGTTTTCATTTTTTGTTACTTTTATTAAAAAGGCTATGAAATGAAACATAAGATGTGGGATTTTCTTCACTTGCACTCGTGTTGCACCATTGATAACATGTCTGAGGCTGTACATTACTGGCTAAAGCTAACATACTCTCTACTCTATCAACAAACCACTAAATACACCAGAAATGACGGTCAAGTAAAGTTTTTTTCCTCATTAAAGCAAAGTCTTAGTTAAACTCAGATGTCTTTGACAGCTTTGGCTTTTAAAGCAATTAGGTCTTTCATTAGACATTTCCAGTTAATTAACAGTATTTGTCATGTGATATCACATTACCTTTTTCCTGCCACATCTGTATTTTATTCTGAAATTATTATCTGAAATTAGATAAAAGTCTGGAATTTGACTGTGTGTTGAAATATTACATGGAACTCAGTTTGATTATGCAATAAAATTGCAAACAGTGTTTAACTTTCATGTTTGGTGTGAACTGTCAGTGGTGTGAACTAAGCAGTTTTTAATGTAAGACAGTGTTGCATACAGGATATAGGTATGGTAACAGAAGCATCAGAATTCACATATGCATGTTTCTGCTATACTAAAGTAACTGGTAGTACCAAGCATAACAGGAAATGATTGACAGGTTTCATTCTGGTCGCTCTTGGATGGAAATGCCTGGAAATGTCAGGGTACACCAGACCCTATTAGTCACTAACACACCAGTGTCACCATTCGTAGACCACACCTACAGCTAAATGCCAAAGAGCGCAATTGTATTGTAATGTAATATATGATTTTAAAGCATTTCGCACCTGCATTGCGGGTGGTTGGTGAATAAAATGAAGGTTCTTGCACTGAAATGTTGCAAACAACAATGGCACAATTGTTTAGTGAATTCACCCATTTCTTGTAGTTTCACCCAGAGATTTCAGGTCACCTCCAACTCTGAAGTCACTTTAAATCCCGTTCATATGTTGACCGTTCATCTTTGAGTCCCCTTTCCATCTCTCTTCTCTTGCCTTTGCCATTGTTATGGAAATTTTGAGCGTCGTCTTGAAGATTACTTATCTTTCAAATGGCCTAATCCTGCCCAGGATGCTTAATTCCTCCCTCAAAATGCATCTTTGTTTCTGTTCTTTCGTTGGCTTTTGTTCATTAACTTCTTGAATATTCATAACATTGATGCAGAGCTCGTTCTCTTTCCCCTTTTGTTTTTGCATTTTGTTAAATATTCAGAAAGCGGATGCAATTAACATGTTGTTAATGAATAATTAATCAGAACTAAAGCAGCTCACAAATTTATGCACTTTAATTATTGAAACCGTAAATATGAAAACACAGTCCTGCTGCTATTTATCAACCCCTTATTTAGTGTGTGTCCTTACATTCAAATGAGTACATGTGTGTAAGAGAGATTATTACGATATACAGCACAACTATGTGTATGCATATGTGTGAGCATGCATGTGCATGTTTCATTGCATCCTGCTTTGATACAACAGACCTGCAACCTAAACGAATTTACAACACCAAGACAATCTCTGTATCTAAAAAGGTGCCATTAAGGTTTGACATTGTCCATACAGAGGCCTGAAAAATAACCCATTGTTTTAAACGAGTGCTCTATCTATTCCTATGTTAGCTAAAGAAATGGATCATCCCATCCCTAAAATATAACCATGACTTTCTCTCCTCCGTGGAACACAAAACATGATTTTTGTAAGAAAAAATGGCTGCTTTTGGCTGCTGTTTATCATATAACGAATGTAAATGGGGACTGGGGCTCTCCAAATGACCAAAAAGTAGCATACATGTATAATGGAAGTAGCCCACACAATTGCTTTTTGTAAACAATAGCTATAATACAATACAATAGCTACAATACAATATCTTAACAGCCGCAGTCCACATACAATTTCATTATATGAAAAGAGTAAAGGAAATCAAATGGGTTTGGAATGGCATGTGGGTGATCACAAGCTGTTTGTGTTTTATTTCTAAACTGTACTAACTGTTAAACTTTAAGAGCATCAAAACCGGATCCAGTAGCACACCTTACACTCCTGCCGCAGCACTCAATTATGGTCTTATTGCTTGCTCATTACTGTGTGTATGTGTTTGGCGGCTCATTAGGGCATATCTAATTATTACTGTTGCATGCAAAAGCTTGCCGGTCATGTTGCTTGCGAACAGAAAAATGTTGTCCTGAGTTGTTGCACGCATCACATAGAAAATAACGGGGGGAAGTCAGAGAATAAGCGAGAGAGACCTATCCAACCCAGCTAATTGAGATTTGTTTCTGGAAAGGCAGCGATGCTGAGTATGACAACAGGAAGTTGACCGTACGCCACATAAAATCCTATGTGGTCCAAAAATAGACATCAGTGCACGGTACATGCTTGCTCAGTACTTCAGGTAGCTTGACACAGAATCATATAGTAAGAAATGCTGAGGCGCATGAACCAAAATATTCTATATATCCTAATATGCCACGCAGGCTTGTTATGAAACGGTGGCCATTTATCTTTAGCATCAGCAAGATTAAGCTGCACTCCATATAATGATGATACTGCTGACACTTTGCACCTTGTATGTCTTTTGAGAGAAAGAGAGAGAGAAAGAGAGAGAGACAGAGGGAGAGAAATTGCTCACCTACTTCCACCTCTCCTCTTTGCTCAGGTTCCAGGTGAAAGATGATATGTGACAGAAAGCCAAAATTCCTGTTAATAAAAGGGCCCCTTCCTCCCCGCCAACATTGCGTTTTAGAGCAGCGAGGAAAACGCTCTGTTTCAAGTTGTCGTGAAGCCCGGAGAGGGTTCTGACAGGTATCAGTGACTGCAGAAGTTGGAAGATGAATGTATGTGTGTACACATGTGTTAAAGACACTGCATCTGTCATACAAACACACACACGTTGCATTTGGAGAGGGCTGACAGCTCACTGTCTGTAGCGCGCAGACACACACACACGCACGAGGGAGCAGATGCCACGCTCCCACCATCAGACGCAATCAAACGCTCCTCCTAGCTGCCTTGCCATTGCCTGGTTTTGTTCCCACTCACAGGATCATAAATAAATGACTGGTTCCAGAAAGATGAAGGCTTTGAGGAGGCAGACCTGTCAAGCAGTGTACGCTCGGGTGTACCTGATTTGGCATTGCATTTGCTCTTAAAATCTTTTCTAACAGGACCACACTGGTGTGTACAGCTCCAGATATAAAGTTGTTATTTTGATAGACTCCTAACAAGCACTAAAACGAACTTTAGTCAGATTAGATAAGGCAAGCATAACTTGTGTGATTGCAATTAGCTATTTATTACTTAGCTATTTGAAAAGAACAACCATGCTTCTCCATAATAAATCATACTGATTATATACATATTGCTATTATCTTTCTGATCAGACTCCCTTTAGACCCATAGACTTACACCGAAGAAGAGACCCTATGCTATGTGTAGCCTGTCATTAAAACCGTAGGGTGGGCTTTTTTTGACTGGAGCTGATAACCAACCACCTAGTAACCAGCTAGCAATGATTAAGTAACCACAGAGACCACTGCATAACAACACCTTGGCAACCATTTACCATGCCTCAGTATCAGGCTGTACTTAAGAGAGTATTTATGTTGTAGAAGCTGTCCATATGTTGATCCAAATGTACAAAACTATGCATATACTTATGTGAATACCTAAAAATTTTAATGATATTGTGTAACAATTTGTGTAGATATTGAACTTTGTTAATATAAACATAAACAAAAAAAACGGTTTATGTCAAATATATCTTTTAAGTATTAAAAATCAATACGCTGGTCTCGAGACAGATTTATTATCTGTTTTTACTTCATGGTTTCTTGAACACCCTCAGAATATTTATCTCACATTGCAATAATGTTAATGATTAGTCTTCAGGAAATCTTTTGTTACTGACACTCTGCTTTTCTTTTCCATAAAACTCTTCATGGGTGGGAATGAAAGTGACAAAGAAAGCATGCAGTCAGGTCTCTGTCTTCAAAATGCTTTCTTCAAAACAGCATCATTCCTTTTAATTAGCATTCCAGTGGTGATCAAAGATGAGCCACCTCTGTGGCAGGACGTATCGATATGCGACAGGAAAACTCTGTCACACAGACATCAATTCCTGCCAGATATAATACTGGCACAGTCGAGATCTGTGTCAAGTTGGCACGCTGGCGATCCGTCGGAGACGCTCTTACATGAACAAGGATGAAACTGTGACAACTGTCAGATATTCATGGAACAACGATTGCTTAATTATCCATTCATATAAACATATTCTAGAAAAGAGGATGATGATTACAGAACAGATGTATTGTAAAGAATGAGTTGACAAACATCATGCAGTGTTTGGGCTATAAGAAAACAGATGAAATAGTGTGTCAAGTTACTAATACTAACAATGCAAGATTTCCTAAAAATGAGAGATGGTGAGTTGTCAAATATGTCAGTAAAACAGAAAAAAAGTAACTTTAGAGATGGAATTACAGTGCTTGCTGTATAGATACTCAATAAATATGATATTAATCCTCTCATTTTTTGTCAGTTACAAAAGATCTTCATTTCCATTTCATTTTATATTAAATATCTTTGAATACTATGGACTAATACAAACATTAACACAATGTACTTAATGCACAAATGTACTAACAAGCTTTTAAAGTTCAGTGTACTTGGATAATAAATAATACAGAATAGATAAGTACATATAGTTCTGTTTATTGTCCCTATTTCTGTCCTTTAAGAGTTTAAACATGCAATTATACATTAGCTTAAACATGAATGTTACATTTGATAAGAGTCCATTTTTGGATACTTTAACGGACATTTTGGCCCTTGTGGGAGTTATCAGTCATCTCAGAGAGTGACTGTGTGTGTATATATGTGTGTGTCTCCACCTTGTTTTCCTCACTCGTGCTGTTTTTGAAGAGTGAAGTCTCAGAGGGGAATAGAGCTGCCTGATGTTTGTGCAAGTGTCAAACAGCACAACAACGTCTCTCCACAACACTCGGCAAAGGTAATGTTTGCCACTCTCACAGGCATCTTAGAAACTTCACAAATGCTGGCCATCATTCTCCATAAGGTCTAAAGCATCACCACACAACTTTACATTATAATGATTAAAACTGTACAATTTGTGTTTTTCTCATTCTGTGCTTTTTTAGTAACTCGTATGCAATGTAAAAAGGGTGTTTTGATATGGGGAGCACATTTTTTTCTTAAAGAAACAATGCAAACATAAGTGAAATAATCATTCACCCTTAATTACACATAATTTCCATACAACAACATTTTGTGTCAGGTTTCCCTTCATACCTCATAGCAAATTAAAAAACATTAAAACAAATAGCAATTTAAAGCAAATGTAATTTAAAAAAAAAAATCCAAGTAAAAAACTTGGATTGCAAATCCAAGTTTGAACATACACACGCATGACAAAGATTTGTGAACTGCGGCGTGGAACTTAGAACAAATTTTGTTTGTTTCTCACATAAAACTAACACTTAGCTTTAAAATACGTAGGAAAAAGTGCATGGCATTATAACACGATTTTCTTTTGTGTTTGTTACAGTGTGAGGATGAGTAAATGATTCACCATGCTAATACATCATTGCTAGCCTATAGTATGTGGACTTCTGACTGCCACAAATCAGATTGCCCAGGAATGATGGGTGTTAAACTAAAATAAACTAAAGAGAGCTAAACATGCCTCCATTAGT
The DNA here is from genome assembly GCA_036877575.1 of Botia almorhae. Lineage (NCBI taxonomy): Eukaryota > Metazoa > Chordata > Actinopteri > Cypriniformes > Botiidae > Botia > Botia almorhae. Next base: position 33,931 of record JAZGTJ010001319.1, on the reverse strand, counting down.
CTGTAAAGTAACAGTTACAACAAAAGCTCACTGTTTGAAACAAACACATTCAATAACCTTTAATCTTAAAGCCTGCTCTCTTTCTTTCACCAATAACATGAACATCTCACTGCTCAGGTTGTCCTGTTTCCAAAACCAGTCAAGTTCAATTATTCTACTTCCCAACTCCAAGCGTCATTCACAAGGGACTCTGCATGCATATTAAAGTCCTCAACAACTTTTACCAGTAATTAAAGTATCACAGAATAATATTACACACATTTTTTAAAATCTTTTATACACGCAAGCACACACACACACAGAAGCTTGCACACTTTCCCAAAACAGTATAACTGGTTTCTTGGGACCTAATTAACATCACCTGTGTTAATAACTGCCTCAAACCAATCAACAGCTTTTCCACTAATTGGGTTTTTCCTCTATCAAGGCCGGAAGTCGCCATGGAGACATGTCACCTGAGGCGTGATGCGCACACACACACACAGTAAAAGGGGACAGCCTCCAATTTAGGCTCGTTTGCGTAGCCTCATCAGCACACACCTTATGGTAGACTTGAGGGATCAACATTGAGCTGTTGTTTTTCAAGCAGGCAATATGAAACATGCCCAGGTTTGAACAGTTGTGGGGCGCAGCTGCAAGAAACTCTCTCCCCAGAGACTTGTGCCAGTCAAGATCCCATGTGTGCATGTTAACGGGAGATAGCGAGTAAATGTGTGCTGTTTCTGTGTGCTTGCATGTTTTAGCTTATGCGTCATTGTGTGTTGTTGTGTAAAATCATGCGAACAGTGCACAGAAATAAAGACTGCTGAGACACAAAGAGGTTTATAATAATGTACAGAGAGAGATCAAGATGCGATGTGATTGATTTTCCTTTCACAGATTCTGTCATATGAACAGTTGTGGCAGACAGCAGGGACCCCTCTGTGGTCCCATAAATGTGTTGTAAAGTTAGAGGGTCCAGAGGGCTGGTCTGTTGAGCTAGCAGGGGCCTTAAAAATCAATAAAGGCTTGTCAGTGGAAGATGCTGTCACACACATCAATGTGTGCCACAGACACACAACTCTGTCAGATTTTGGAAGAAAATATAAGTGGTGCTTGTCTGTGTAGGTTGTTTTTATGCTGTTCATAGGGTGTTCTGGGTGTTGTAAGGTGGTTGCTTATTGGGTCATGTCAAAAAATCAGAAAATGAACCTTCTGTTTTTTTCCCATGTTATTGTCCGCCAGAAGAAATCTGTGAAATGGCTAAGAAAAGTAATAGAAAACCTTCCCAACAACAAAGCACACATAATTTCAGCCAATTACATAGCAATGCAGGACACTGCCTATTATTTACCATCATCAGTTGTAAGCTGTATATCACACTTCTCATCTGGGTAAATGATAGATCTTGTATCACACCGCAGACTCCCACACTCTTGTTTTTAGTCTAATGTAATCTGAGCAATCTCGCCATGTGACCTGTGACATATTATCGATTGTAGTGAAAATGACCTCAGAAGTATTCTCTGAGTATTCATATTATTGTGACATTGTTGCAGTTTTTGCCTTGTTGCTAAGTCGATTGTTTTGTATTATAAAATAAATAATTTAGGCTCAAATCAATGTTTTGGTTAATAGCTATGTAATAAGTATATTATGTACAGCTTATCGTTATGGCAAAATAAAGCCCTTCAAGGTAATACTGAACCCTGATAGGGTTTATTTTGTGATAATGAAAATGTACATTATCCCAACTGTATATTATCCCATATACAGGGGTTTGATCAAAGTGTTCTTGTGCTATTATTGTTGATATTATTCAAAATATAAACAGTAGATGCATGTTTTAGCAAATGCAGTTTAGGTAATATTGCCATTAGAATTTAATATAAAACGCTAGGGCAGGGTAGACGGAGCAGCCTCATCTTCTTAAGGCCAATTAATTATATCCACCTCTTAAAATAGGAAGAAAAGAAATGTGGGTGAAGCTGTGTTCTGTATACTTTCTATACAATACACATAAATACAATACACATGTTTATACATGCGGTATACTAAATAATTCAAAAGCATGTTCAGATGGAGGAGAGCATAAAAATTCACAAATAAAGCAACAAGGCAAATTCGTAAGGCGTAAGGGCTCACATTCATAATTTGTAAAGTGTGTGTCTGTGCCTGTGTGTAATGATCACTATAATTCTGACCTTTAACAGCGTGATGGCCACCCCATTGCTAGCGTGTTTAAACCAGCAAATCTGGAGCTAGCAATCTCACCACTTACATGCATTAGGCATTCCCATGATGTTCCTGATGAACCAGCACAGTCTGACTGATCAAAAGCTTGCTGTGAATGGTGGTCACTGAGGAACATCTTTTGACAGCTCTCAGCTATCAATTCAAAACCTCTTCACACGCTCACCTCCGACCCCCAGGAGAAATTTCATGATGTGGTTCCCTTGACCACATACGTGTGTGCCCCTCATGCAATATTTAGCGCCCAGAATGGAGGCCATAAAAAGTGCCTGGGCCTCAGCCATTGTAAATTATAAATCGCTATTGATTTTCTTTGTTTTTCTTTTGTGTTAGCAAGCACCTCAGGCTCATTGTAAGACACTACTGGCAGAGACAGCACTTTATTAGATTAGGAGAGAGCTCACACACATGGTTTTAACAGCTCTGTGGATGTCATGGAATAGCCAATTCCCCAAATTCAACAATGATATCACTGCCATTAAAAGAGGGCAAAGCGATACCAGGGCTGGATCATGGTCGCACAAGGCTCCTGGGTGCGTGTCTTTGAAGGACCCGCTCTTGTTGCCTCTGCCACCTATAATTGCAGAAGCCTAATCCTGCATTAGACAATAAGGGCGAATTGGGTAAACAAATTAGAAAATTTGTGTTTTAATAGGCTAACAACAAACAACTAAACAAATTGTTAAGCCTACATTTTATGTGTCAAGGCAATCAAAGCCCCTGGTGGTCAGCTCAGGGACAGTATTGTTTAGCTTTCGTTTGCAGTCTTGGCACATGCGGTCTGAAGCTTTGGAGGTTCTTGGCAGGCTGAGGGCACAGGGCTCTTGCTCTGTCCATAATCCAACCATAAACAAAACCAACTCCTACATATTGAAGCACAGAGAATAAATGCTGACTGGACAGTCAACTACTGGACTAACGTACTAACTGGGTTTCATTTAAATTTGGATGTAGGATATTCCTACAATATCTCCAACCATTATGCATTCTAATTTTGAGATTTCTGCATCCAACTTTAAAAATCTTTACTGTGCCACCTCCAACTGCCAGGATATCCTGCACTTTCACCTGCTCCTTTATCTTGTCTTTTTCTCCCTCCTAAGCCTGCTTAAAAGCATCTTCTAGGCTTTAAGCACAAAAGCCCTTGGCTAAGAGCATCTTTCATGTTACTGTGCCGTATCATTAAAGAATACATTGCAGCTTCCAAGTCTCCTAATTCAATTAATGTGTTCAAAGGGGGCTTAACTTCACTCCCTAATTCATCTATTCTTTAGCTACTGTGTTAACAATTAGGCTCACATCGCCAGGGGTTAAGACACAATTTGAAAAACAAGCATGCCCCCCACTTCTTTCTCTACAGTGCGCTTCCAAAATATTTGGACATGGAGTGTTTGTGTTGCTCTCAGATGTCAAGAGCTTGGAAGTGGACGACATTTTCTGCAAGCGTTTGACTGTATGTTTAATCTTCTCTCTGTTTTTCCAGTCTAAGTGTAAGTGAGCTTGTTTGTGCAACGCTTCTCAGCAATATCTCGACTGCTATCGGTGCTGTTGATGTAAACACTAGGGCACTTATCTAATAATTCAATTCAGTCCAGCATCTTAGAGAAAGGCTGGATTTAGAGGCTGTATCACAGCGCAGTTCTCTGAAGTATCTCCTCTGCCACCCATAGGGAGAGTCTATGGCTTTCTAAAAGAAGGAGCTAAGTTTGAACAGATCCTAAGATAAGCTTAAGCTTAACTTAAAAGAGTTTTTAAGTCAATGAGGAAGACATTCTGAAATCTGCATATTCTGATGCATTTAGCATCATTGTAACAGAATATCTGCAACATTCTGAGTATATATTTAATATATTTAAATAATGTAAAATGTGTCAGAGTTGAAAGAACTGCACTCTTACTTCTAACTGAATGGTGATCAAATTACTTTTATTGAAACAATGGTCAGGAAAAAATATCTTTATCTTTGTTGCAAATATGTCTTTTAGTGTCTTTATAGCTTTGTAAAGACAGGTTATAAAAAATCCTTCTTTAGTTTAGGTGCTACTGACTAGTGACTAGAACCTTCTAATAAAATCTTGAGTAGGAACAAAAAAGGGTAAAAGTCTAATTTGACTCAGTAAGAAAAAGCTGGCTCTGTATTGCTGCAATTGTGTTAGCAGCGCTCTAGTTCCACCATATCCTACTCTAGATTTCAGCTCAACGCTTTCTCCCCTAACCTCTCACTGTCTCCCCTCACAGAGCCCCCTTCATTAGGATTTTGCAGCCATTCTAACACCCTTTCTTCTTTGACAAGACAGGCATATCCTGTTACTGACGCCAAGAAAAAAATAGCTCTGGTAATGGCACATTGGAGGGCAAGAGCGACCCATAGGACACAATTATTGCTTCCCATATGTTAACATGTCGAAAAAGTGTCAAGCCATTTCAAAATCAGTCTCTAACACTCTAAAAATCTATTTTACCAGCACTTTTCCTCTTCAACATAATTCCTCCAACATCTTTCTGAGTCCCTTATTCAGCGTGATGCATGAGAAACAAAAAACAGGATCACATTTAAAATCAATATGAACAGCTTTTATAACTGGGTTAACTTAAACATTTTTTTCACTACCTAATAACAGGGCTAAATGCTGTGTACAAGAGAGCAAACGTTAAAGAATCAACAGCTTAAACATAAATGACTGGGCTAGAAAATTGATCAAAATTCCGTTCCACTCTAGTTTGATCTGAGAGCAGTTAATACACCCTATAGAAATGCTAATGGGCCTCTCAAGCTAAGAATAAATTCTCTATTGTTCAGTCTAGGTTGTCTTTTAATATGGAGTGGGCTCCTTGTTCGACCTCTGGATAAACAGAGGTGAAGTGCTGACAGTAGTATTTAAAATAGCAAGGTAAGGCAAAATGTAGGAAGAAAACCTAAAAAATAACTGTGACATCAAAGCCTTCCATAGAAGCCAGCCAATCACATTTTAGCCAGCTTATGTCATTTTGTGTGCAATATGCATCATAACATCATGAGTGTGCTGTCTGAGACTGACACAAATGTTAAAGTAACAATTTATCACAAGTATATACCAGAAATAAAGCATACGCAGTTAAATGTCCAAATTAAGTTAGCAAAGGGTGAATTTATTGAACGTTTCTGTGGTACTACAAAATATATGCTAATGAAACTGCAGTAGTGCTCAGGGAAATGATTAAGCCATGTGTTTGATCTGTACGGTAGCAGAGCACAGGTGATATTGGATATCAATGGAGCAGGAACACAAGCCAGACTGTACTTCAAACATGAGATGGAGACACCAGGAAGAGAGCCAGATAACATGGATAATTACAAGAGGAGTTGACACTTAGAAACCCACAGCCCAGCAGAATCCAACACAACACCATACGCTCATTAGCTCTCCTTTCCACAATTACTCTCTCTCTCCCTGTCTTTATTTCTCTCTGTCAGTCTTTATCTTTCAACTAGCATGTGATTCATAATACAAAAACCCTAAAACACATATTAAAAACACATCTGCCTCATAATGTGGATTAATGCATGACACACAATATTATCTAATATAGTATAACCTTCAGTTATGCTAAGACCTTCAGTTTTTTTGTGAAAATACTTCCCTGTATCCCAGCTTAATATAGCTTTCCTGTAGCTCGGTGGTTTGAGCATGGCGTTATCAACGCCAAGGTCATGGGTTTAATCCCAGGGATACACATACTCAGAAACAATGTATAGTATAATACAACGTAAGTCGCTTTGGATAAAAGTGTCTGCCAAATGCATAAATGTAAATATGCAGAGACAATTGTACGTTATCCATTTGTAGGCTGAGTTAGCCAAAGAGTGAAAACATGGTGGCTGTGAGATGCTTTTAAAATACTGTGTGTGTTTGCCCATCCTGACCAGACCCGGATAGCAACATTGGAGCAGAATCAAATGATGAATGGCAAACCAGGGAATTGTTTAAGTAAAACATCTTTTTAAAAAGCAATATTTTTTGGCGATTTTTTTAAAATATTATTTTGGCCAATTTTATTATGCTTTCGGCTATTAATTAAGAGTCAGCAGACTAAATACACTGTCACCATGTTTAGACCATTTCGTGCATTTTCCCTGACAAAAAGATAAAAAGTCCACAGATCCTGTCTGTTTCTGCCTATAGGTTGTGAAATTGCACACTAGCACACAGACTTTACAAACACGTGGAGTTCAGATACAGTAAATCAAAAACAAACAGGCAAACTCAGGCCCCTGTTAGACAGCGGTAAGAGCTGTGCTAAACAAAAGCAAGAGGCCCAAATCATACTTGGCGGAACTTTGACATGTTTGTCATCTGCAAACTATTTTTTTTTGCGGAGCCAAGAAAACAAACATTTCAGAGCAGCCATTTAACTGTTTGCCATTAGTGAGAGCAAGCAAAAGAGAGAAAGAGAAAGATGAGAGAAAAACAAAGAGGCCCGAGTGTTATTTAAACCAGTCTACCACAAAACACAGCAATAAATAAACCCATTGTTGTTTTTGCTTTAACCCGAACATGAGTGCACTGTAGCGATGCCGCAAAAAAGGCCAAATGCTCTTTGTTTGAAGAATGAAGAGGAAAAAGAAAACCAACTCATTCTTCTGTTTTTATACTGGTAAGATAAACTGTGTTGAAACATCTCTTGGTTTCTTCTTTGCAATCCACTGGGGAAAAACGAGTCTGGCACCAACTGTTTTACTGCTTCAGCAGAAAGCACAAGACTCTCTCCTTCTGAAAACATATTGATAAGAGAATTCAGCTCAATAACAAAACAACGATCTGCCTATTAAACCATTAGTCATACAATTAAATGACAGCATTGAACTCTGGCAGCTCAATAAGAGGACCAAATCAATTAGATGAATTAAAAAACATCTTGTTCTCGTACATTCAGAGTGATTAGGTTGTTTTGTTCAGAATACATCCTACAATGATATAATCTTGTTTTAGTATTGTTTGTTTCTTGTGATTTGATCTGTGTTGTTTGTTTCTTTGTTTGGAACTCCTGGCGATCTGCGGCAAGTTGCTGCTTATGAGAACCAAATGTTGGCACCTCAGAATTCACAGCAGTTTAAAGGCTGAATCACAGATCCAATGGCAATGACAGCAGAGAATACAAAAGTTGTTAGAAATATATGAAATCATCAAAGCTGTTTGCCTCTGATTAAACGAATTTATGAAATTAATTAAAATAATAACAAAAGAGTGCCATGGTAATATCATAGGATTTTTGTAGTACTTTATATATATATATATAATATATATATATTATGAACAACTCAAATCAAACTATAATTCAAATGTATCATCCAAAAGATCAGTTTTAAAGTTGTGTCAGGCAAATGTTTACACTTGTGTCATTATTTTTAGTCTGTCCATTGGACATGATGTTTGAATAAAGTAATTCAGTAGTGGTCTAAAAGACCTTGTTTATGGTTCTCTAAGATGATGACTGTTTCAGTAGGTTCACACTACTTGCTACCAGATTTAGCCAACATGTGGACATAATGAGGCAGGTAATTGGCCCAGCAGTATAGGGTAACAAAGAGGTGCATTTTGAGCCAAGAACACACGAGTCGTTTTGGTTCAGCAGTCTTTCAAAGAGCTGCAGCAGAGCTTGAATGAGGTTTAAAATCTCTCCCTGGGCAAAACTGTACAAGCAACATGTGCTTTTAATTAAACATATAATTCAACAAGTATAAAACAGTACTAATCTAGTAACCACAATGTTTTTCCCAGGAGGAAGTGTGAACTCTGAGGAGGGGTGGGGGGAATGACACTAAGGTGACTATGGTTCAGGAAAATTAGCTGATGATTAATATTCCAGGTTAAATACAATCCAATTTTTTTAAGAGTCTGAATTGTTCTTTCTGGTGTTTGACAGCAAGCTACAAATGCTGCTGGTAAAGTTTTACTTAACATTTATTATACACAAATAAACACTTAATTCAAATAAAAATTAATTTAAACTCTCTGCTTTGATGGATGGTTTTTAGTGACCCTGGCTTATAACAATCTGTAACTAGCTGCATGTTCATATGGCAGACTCATAAAATCTGCAGTGGGATTTAAAATGTTCCCACACAAATCATTTCCCCAAATAGTCCATTTATGTGTTTACCCACCACATGTGCATGGGGCTGGGCTTGACTGGGCGGTACTTACTCTGATGATGTTCGGTAAAATGAGACCCAACCAAGACAGAGAACATTGCAGAGCATTGTATCATCAACGTTTCCCATGTTTTGCACAGCTATAGATTCTTATTTCAAGATATAGGAGGGCACACATGCATGGAGATTTCCCACAAACAGATAAAAAGTAGGAAAACACACACACGCACTACAAAGAATGCAAAGCGAAGGTCAGTGTGGTTAATTTGAGGGGAAATGATGTTTCTCCTGCCTTGCACACAGCACAGGTTTTCCTACTATTGTCATCGGCAAGATTGATAACATGCTCATTACAGCCAAGCAATTGTCAACTTTTCCGGGACAAATTATAAAAAGAAACAAAAGAAATCCACACACCCTTTCATTGTAACTAAGCTCTGGCGGTTCGTTCCCTCATGCTTGACTCCTTCTCTCGAGAGCAAGGAATGTTGGCATGGTGCAGAAAAACATATTGCAGAGACAAACGAGAAAAACATTTTCACATTTCATGTTGTTTCAGATAGTGTTGAGTGCTCTTCACCTCATTTGAAATGTCTTATCTTGTGTCCTCGTCCCTGCAGTCCTTTCAAAGTCATTCACACCTCTTTATTACCGCTGGATTCTTTCCAATTTTGAGTTTTTGAATGCTAAAGCACAGACAATACTTGTTATAGTGTTACCAGTTTTGCAATGTGCACACAATTGTCTGAATGCCATTGCGTAGCATAAGCCAGTGGCATCTGCAAACAAGTAAGGCACTTCTTATAACCAACTTTACCTTTCCAAGCCATTTTTGCAATTACTTTAACTTAACTGTTCCCAAGGTGGTTTTTAGTGTTTGTATGAAGTCAGTTATCACAGGTTTACACAGGCGTCCAAGCAGAGTAACTACAGGTTTACATCACATTCACTACAGACATGTATAATTATTGTTTAAAAGCCAAACAGTGTCCAAATACTTGTCTTCATTTTTAATATAATGTCTCTTGTTTTATGATTTAAAAAGAAACAAAACTGAAGCATTTTGCTTGTAAAGAAGTTGGATGTTTAAGTGTTTCTGAAGTCTTGGAGACACTATATATCATACCTATATTATTTAATTCAGAGCTGGCACAAGGTTTACAAATATGGGCCAAATAAACAACCAAGTAACAGTCTGTAATTTTTGTGCTTCTGCCCGTAATATCACCCTTAACACATGCTCTTTGTCAAATGAGGCATATGGCACTGTGCCCAATAGGGCAGGGTCTGATAGAATTGCCCAATAGGGCAGAGCCTGATAGAATCTGTGTTGTATAATCATATGAAAGCCTGGCATGATGGATTGAGCTGTAAGGAAAGAAAGAGGTCTGCTGTATATCAGCCACCTATAGCCAGAGTGCAAAACCACAGGCCCCCTACTGATGGCTTGATTATTTACTATGACTGTTGGCCATGGGAACGCAATGAGCGCCTCGCCAGTTCTTACATGTTCTTTTGAAACTGTATCCCTAACTGAAGTGAAACTGAATGGGATGAATCCAGGTATGGGATTAATTATGGGCTTGACGTAATCAGCCAAATATGTTACATGTTGATGCACCCGGTAGATTTTTTTTTAGATTTATGAAGATTCTTTAAAATGTATCTTTTTGTGTTCCATGGTGAAAAAATATATGTAGATCTGTAAAAATTTATATGCTGTCAGAATGTTTATTTTTGGGTGTACTATCCCTTTACGATTATCCCTATAAGGACACATAGAAACCTAGGAGTTCATGCTTAATCTGGAGTTGAGTATGCACAAATGTCCAGGTAGCATCACTTTCGTATGGCCCTGCAGTACAAAGTGCTGACTCTCTTCTGTTTATTTCTGTCCATCTATTTCTGGCTGCTTATAACACAAACTACACTAGAAAAACACAACCCTTACCCCCAAAACGAATAAACAGGGGAGGGTTTAGAACACCGAACTCCCTGGGGGAACACATTCCTCTCCATTAGCTGATCTAAGCCTACTTCCTGTGGGAGTAGGGAGGCCGCCATCGCTCTTGGAGCCAGGGCCCTCCAGAACAGGAAGTAATCCAGCGAGTAGAGGAATTCATCATTCAGAGGCCCTCCACACATCTGACGACGACATGTCAATGATTTCCCCACCTCCGTCAAACACACAAACACACTCCTTATCTGAGCATGTGTCTGACCCCTGCACTTCTGTCTGTTGATAAGGCATTACATAAAGGACATACATGAGAGAGGCAGGAAAGGTAATTCGATTCTTTCTTTTAGATTTTTTTACGTGCATAGGCGTATACACATCAAAATGTGGCTATAAACAATGTGTCCTTTAACGGAAGTCATTTCGATCTGTGGCCATCTTGGTAAAGAAGCTATTTTGTATGTAGGTAATGGACATGCTCCATTGTATTTAAGACTGGAATTGTATTTAAGACTCCAAAATTGTGAAACTTATATGGAAAAAACAAAACCCGGCAACAATGGTATTGTAAATTTAGCTTTTTTGTGTTTTTCAACCGGGTCCAATTATTTTGCATGCATTGTCTATAGTGGACAAACACTGCCAAATATTGATTGGGTTCTTTAACAGAAAGCCGTAACTTTCATTTCAGCAGCTGGTGTATTAAGCTTTACGATTTCTCAATATTATTGTCCTACAAGTTTTCCGTATCCTCCCCCACTGCTATAAACAGCACATGTAAGCAAGCATACTTTATTCCATTTGTTACAGGAAGAGGTAAGGGAATCAACTTCCTGTTGGTGCCAACTCTGTTGGATGACCTGAGCCCTTTTTCCATTGTCAGAATTCAAACTCACATTAGATACAGTATGTAGCTACCTGCACCACCCAGACCAAGATTATATTTTTCAACATTTACTGTGAAACCACATAAGTGATGCTTGATCATGCAAAACTTGGCCCTGATGTTCTAGGTGGTTGCTAGGGTTTTACAATTACATTTCCATGGTGTTCTGAATGATTTTGTTATTAAGTTTTTCTGTGGTTATTTTCTGGTCCATGTCAAAGGAGCCAAAAAACCAAGTCTCTATGGTAGTCTAGATCAAGGATAGGGAACCTTGTTCCTGGAGGCTCCAGCCCTTTCAGTAATCATGATTAGCTAGTGTTTGATTAGGGTTGTAGCTAAACTCAGCTAAACTTGTAGCTCAGACACTGGCCCTGCAGGAACAAGGTTCTTCATCTCTGGTCTAGATACTGGATGTGGCAGCAGTTTTTATCATTTACCAACTGTAAATCAATAGTCAGAGTTTCCTTTTTTTCTGAAAACACCTAACAGAAAGTATGGGCAATAGTATGACGCTTGCCTTAACAAAACACAAAATATTTAAAAGACAACTAAAGTTCAGTCACAAACTAACATCCCTCTTTAAAAAATGGCCATTGGCCTTTTGGTTCAGTCATGTTCTAGAATAACTGTAGTTTGTTGGTACAATGGAAATACGGATACTCATCAACCAATTTTTCCAATTGTACAATTTGTATCCTCCCAAAATGTTTGTACAGTTTGTCTGTTCTTTTGACCCTCCAGTGTTGACAGTATGGCCATCCCTTCCTACATGCCTGGTACTAAGGCCTGGGGGTCATGTGGCTTTCTCTCCTTTGAAATACATGACTGTGGGTCGGAAGCTTCACACCCTGTCCTCTACCATACATTTCTATGCTATTTCTGACCACCATCTATTATCACCTGAGGCAAACCTTTACACTCTTTGTTTCAAGATCCTTTTCAGCATGCCAGGCCTATTCTTTATGGAATTACGTTACAATGACTTTTATTAATAGGCCTGTTTATTATTGAAGTCCACCAACAAAGACTTGCTACGCATTCAAAACACATTACAGCCAGAAAATATGCAATATTTTGAGTGCGTGCCTACAGAAACTTTTTGTCCCTAAAATCTCTACAGCTTTCCATGCGCTACACCACATGGTTGTGAAATCAATGTTAATCTTTCTTGACTTAAATTTGACTGCTAATTTATAGGTCACATGGCAACGAATGAGGATGCAAAAAAGCATGTTTATGCAGTGGCACTTATTTGCCTACATAATATCCAGCCACGCTTTGACCATAAGTGGTGAGGACCTTGCTGAGGAGACTGTCTAAACAAATCATAGAGCAAGTGAAATAAAACCAGTTTGTTGTGACTAAAGATCAAATGAAATGTCTCGGTTCCTCTGCCTGTTTCTAAAACAACCCCTCTTCAGCTTGAGACCATGAGAATCTGAAGGATTATGTCTGCCTGCCTTATCACTACAAATGCCTGTCGTGCCATGAACATGTTCTTTGTGAAAGGTTGAAGGGGTAGGTGTTAGAGGGCAGATGCAGAGCATGGCTCGTGTGTTGGGGCTGGGGGTGAGAGTTCCTAGCAGAAAGATTTTCCTTAAACCAAACTGCACCAGAACATGACCTGAATTTATGATCCAGCTGCTAAGGGTTGGAACAGATCTGGAGTTTTTTACATGCAGAGACATCAGCTGTGACTTAAATTAACAAATCCAAAAGCTTTATTTGCAATAGATTTGGAAGGGGATGCCATCTTCATCCACAGCTCATTAGGTGGAATAAATCTATCTTTGCTGCACAGTAATTTAACCAATTAGCATCTCACTGTAGGCACAAAACAGGCACAAACCAGGGATAGAAAAATAAGACTTGTAATATTTGCCTGTTCATTTACAAAAGTAATAAATATTCCATTCAGATTAAAACAGACATAGCTAAGGCATTTAAAAGAGCCCCTTAGGGATTAAAATATTTGTAACGTCAAATATGTATTTATTAATACACATTCTTAGTCTTAAAAATTAATCAGTGCACATTATCCCAAAGGGGAATTTACAAATATTTTATAAAATATTTTATATTATTAAAATTCCAGTTTTTTATCAAAATGCAATAACTTGCTATGCTTTTGAATTGACTTTACTTTTCATTTGACATGACGCTGGTTATTGAATAATATTAAGTGACAGCCAGATTTTCTAAAACAATGGCTTAATTTTCAATAACAAATTCTGTCTCTAGTAGGAAGGCTCAAATTTCAAGCAAATATTCCAAACAAACCAACCTAGAAAATGAACAGTATAAATACAGAGTTCTGTCTTCAATAGTTTTTGTTTTCTAACACTTGCATTAGCATCCTTGCATTCTGCTGCTTGAGCAGTGATATTCTTTTAGAAACAGACTTTAAACCACAGGATAGTAGAGGTGAATGAGCAGTGTGCTAAATGCTTGACGGATGGGCCCTGCCTTGTCTCCAATTGACCGTGTGACATCAGCGATGTGAGGCTTGTGTCAGTAACGTGGCGCTAATGGCAGCCTAAGCTATGGTTCCTGACTGAGCAATCTATTAGCGCCTAATCGCCATGGCCATATATCCTGTGCGAACCAGCTTTTCTATGTATGCATCTCAGTGTGTGTAAAACAGAAATCAGCCATCCAGAATGGTCATCAACAGGCATCTTTTTAAAACCATAAATCAGCACAGGAACGTATTTTAATGTGATTTAATATGCCATGTCTATTATTTCTGATGTAAAAATGAAAACATAGGTATTAAAGACACATTAACTTGTAAACATGGCAGACCAAGTTCTCATTCGCCCCTAAAAATTAAAAAGGTCAATTAATTTTAGACACTCTAAAATAAAATTGTATAAAAACATTGAGAAGGGCCCCTAAACCTCTTTGATGTGTAAAGGTTTACCTCTAAGGTTTTAACTCTATGTACTTCAGTGCTCGATAATTACTTTGTACACAAAAAAGTAAAATTTTTAATTCATTATTTGTGGCAACTTACAGCCTCAACATGAAGACCTACTTTGATATAAACACAGCATTCCTGACACAGGCCCTCAGGAAAGATGGATGGTTCCACTTCCGCATATTATCTCGTAGAGCTCTGACATTTGTCAACAGAGGAAATGTAGCTATTTCCTCCAACAGGCTGAGATACATGTGTATCATCATGTGAGCCTTTGAACTCCTTTATTGTTTGGATGTGATTCTTATCCTCCACTCATAAGCAGTTCTCCACCATTAAAGCTGCTCCAGAGAGATTCGAGCACAGGCAGATAATGAGCTTACAGTATTACACAGCCTAGTTTGGATAACACAGAAGAGCTTGCCTTGGCATAATGGGCCACCATCTCTGTAATACACAGGATTTTCACATAAATGGCCCACGATGCTCCAGCAATTGCTGGAGTGCCAGCATGCAAAAAACAGAAGATGCATTACTAAATATAGCCCCATTCACACATGTTGTCTTTACTGGTAAATTACCATTAAGAAATCATATGTAAACAGAATCTTTTAAAAATCGGCCCTGACATAAGAGTCTGCTTTGAGCCAATCATTCATTCTGATGCAGATGATGCGTTTAATCCGTGCTTACAGAAGTCAAATAAGTCATTTAATAGCACGTTGTATGGTCAAGAGCAACTGTATGAATGAAAATATTTGCCACAAAAAAAACATCAACAGAAATATTGACCACATACGTTCAGATATATGCCGTCATGTTTTCAAGCAAAACACTAGCACTAGCACACTAGACCGGATAATGACATCACAGAGTTTATTGGTATTTTGGTACTCAGGTTTAAATGGTTCCATACCGGTAACAAGACAGAATGCCATTGTCTGTGTGAATGGCACATTTTTTAAATCATTCTGGTAATGTACTGGCAAACCAGGTTTACCAGGATTTACCAGGTTTACCAGGATTTACCAGGATTTGCCAGGCTTCTTCATGTCTTCTTCAAAGCATCACTGCTACAGCCATCAAAACATTTTGCACATCCTTAGTGTTTATTACTACACTGAACACAGCCATATGGTATTTATCACAACAGGCTTTAAAATGTAGACCCAAACTATAGTGTTACCCTGACGTATGAGCAACTGGATGTGAAGCCAAAAGCTCTGGGCTTAACCTTCCAGAGGGTCACTCGATAAATTCTGACTAAACAATTTCTCCCATGTCCACTGATCAATACTGACCACAACACATTTCCTTATGTCAGTATGGCACAGCACCATTGTGTGCACTACATTTTATTGCTATTTATTTTTCACTTTCATTGCATTTTTCATCTCTTTTTCTCTCAGGCTTAAAGAGAAACTACGGCGTACCCCAGCCGGCAAGCAATTATTGAAATGGGACCCAGGTGGCCGGCCATCAGTCTTGCCACTTGAGGAAGGCGGCAATGCTCTGACGGCTAATCGATTAGTGCTCTCCTGAAAGCAATGTTGTGACCTTTGACCTCCAGGATAAGGTTTCTGCCTGACAGCTGACATGGGGAGTGCTTTATCTGACTGAATTAGAGAACTGCAGCGTTTCTCCTTTTTGATTTCTCTGCATTTATTATTCCACCCTCAGGAGGTGCAGGTCTTTTTCTCTATATATTAAGTATGTGAAACAATGACAGCACAACTTCCTCTAGTACTTAATCTCAATCGATAAAGAGTACTTGATGATGTTGCCAATTGTGCGTCTCTCCATAACACTACAACACTGTGGTGTTACAAGCCAGATACGCCCCAAGAGACGTCATTCCTCCCTGAGCTAATATGCTGTGTTTTGACCTCAAAATCTTGTTTGCCCCTGAAGTCAACAAAGAGATGGTACCAAAACAAACCTAAACAATGTCATTATACAAGAATGAATAATAAATAACAATGATCACAATGACTTGAACAAACAAAGCTGAGCACAAGCTCAAAGCCCATCTCGAAAATTGTTTTAAAGGATGTCTAATCTTTAATCCTCCATGTCGATTTGCTTTTAAGCTTCTTTGCTGCTTTATCAAGTATCTGTGCAAATATCCCCAAATATAAGAGGATGTCACACTACAGCTATTGTAAGGGTCACACAAAACAACAGATATGGGATGTTTAAATGTATGCATGAAGACAGCTATGACTAAGCTATATTGACATAACACATTTCTGCTATATTATGTTAATTACTCTGAGGTACATACAGTTCTCTTCACCACAAAGAACCATGTTAGATATGAATATCCTAAGGTTATATTATACATTAAAATAGGTTAATCTTAATTTAGTC
This sequence comes from Botia almorhae, assembly GCA_036877575.1. NCBI lineage: Eukaryota > Metazoa > Chordata > Actinopteri > Cypriniformes > Botiidae > Botia > Botia almorhae. The sequence goes on along the minus strand of JAZGTJ010001319.1, from coordinate 17,433 downwards.
AAGTGGAGTTAAGTTTACTTAACACTGTACAGAACTTTATCTAAACTCTAGCTGACGGTTGCAAGAAAAAGATTTGAAACTGCCTGTTTTCTCTGCATTGACAAATAAAGTTGTACACTCTGTTTGAATATGTATAGCTACACAATTATATCTATATAGATGTTTCTCAACTTTTGAGCAATATTTGATAACATTATATTTGTGTATTTGCTGCAACATAAAATGGGTGATTTTTTTAAAGACACCAAAACCCACAACATTACTAAATTATATGTATAAACAGTAAAATCATTATGAACATATTCAATATATCTCTAACCCTAGCTGTATGCCCTTTAACTTGCCTCCAGCGGCCTCGAGTGTATCTACGATTTAAGGCAGCATTGTCTTGTAAAAGCTATAGCAGGGCATGTTTGTTGTTTTACAGCCGTCTTGCGTGTTGCCAGGGACAACTGAGACGATGAATAAGACCATCGATCAGCTGGCGTGGAGGGAGCAGGGGCCTGCAGGGGGACAACAATACTGTGCATGGCGGGACACTGGTCCTCTCTTCCTGGAGCGCTTTGGAGGGGAAGTTGACTCTCAAACACCCTCCATGCCTGATCGCCGGACAGACCTGTCGAACAGGAAAAGCCCACTGATCTACACAAAGGGGCCAACAGTATGGCCAGACACATGACATCATCTCCCAACAAGGACAGACCAGGAGACCCTGATGAAGATACTGAAATAAGATCAGCATTCCCATCACAGTTTTGTTTACAGTCACCAACAGTCAGACAGTGCTGAGGAGAGAAATGGGGTCACAAGGATGCGGGCGCATGCATTAATGTTGGCTCGGACAGCAGGAGTGGCAGCTGTGTCCGACTCAAGCCATTCTTCCTTTCATTGTGATTCAGTTGTAAGAGGGAAGCGCCCGAGGACATTAAGCTGTACGGCTCACATTGGCACCAAGAGAGGAGGGCATCTTGTGTTCGTACCCTGCCAATACGAACTTTAGAAATATGTCTCAAATAGCACAGCTTAGAAGCTCAGGGGAGTGAAGCTTTTCAATTGTGAGCGGTTGTGGCTTCCAAGACCGGCATCCGAAAAACTCGAAAACAAAAGCACATAAAAAGACAAGGGGAAATGAGAGAGTGCTGTAGCCCAGTGTTGAAAGAGAGAGGTCAGCCTGACTTACCACCAGTCTGCTCTAGTTTTGGGATATTGTCACCACAGAGCCTGCCATGTAATTGGTGGAAAGACGGTTTATATATTCTCGTTATCACGTGGTGGCAGTCAGTATGCCAAGGATGTTCATGAAAATGCTTTATAAAGTGCATGCACTTGAGGTAATTACAAGAAAGATTGTAGTAATTTCCTGATGGAAGAAAGAGTTTCACCTCACACAGAGAGAATTACAGGACAGAGAAAGGTCTTTTCCACATACAGATACTGTTTAAGCATGAAGAGCACATAACATGCCATTTGTAACCCATTTCTGTCATTAGGCACATTAACTAAAACAAAATATTTAGCAGGAAAAAATCTTGGGATGGGACTCACTACTGAGTGGATTTGATTGGCTCACTATTGAGTGGCTTTAGTATAATTGATGAATTATTTTTCTCCATCCACATAGTCTTAATTATGGCAGCAGAAATGACAGCGGAACAAAATTTTTACTTAATTTGCAGTGAAAAATGTATCAGTGTTAATGTTAGAAAAATAAAATTAAAGAGAAACGTCTTTGTTAAAATGTAATTTGCATATAAATTTTATATAAAATGTAATTAATAATATTAATAATATTTTACTGCTTAGTGTGAAGAGGTTGTGAAGACATTGTCTGAGAAAAGAGCGATGAGCAATCTTCCTCAAAGATGTGTGTGGTGTCCACCGCCTGTTAATTACTCAGCAGTACAGCAGTTCAGACAGGCTGACATGAGAAGTACCCCACCCTGACCCAGCCTGAACCAGTGCTTCATTCCAGAGCGCCAGACTAGTTCTCCCCTCCCGACTTCTATACATTTTAAAAACCCTGGTGTACCGAGTGAAGCCACAGAATTACTGTAGTAAAACCAGAGAAATATATCATGTTGGAGGCTGCGGAGAGCTTGATAAAACAATTTAGAGACTGGGTTACGCTTTTTAAGTAAGCTATCTGACAATGTGGCTCCAGTTGTAAAAAATGCAAACCATGAAAATAAACAGCAAAATAAGTGGCTGTGGAAGCTTAAAAGAAGGTTGTTGTGAAGTCATTTTGATAGAATGTAAATTTCTTCTTGTCCCCATATAAAAGTTGGACAACATTATGTTCTGAGAAGAAAGAGGGCATGTTTCATCATGCTATATCACTTTGATGGAATGAGCTCTATTTTTCTGGCAACCCTCAACCCTCGCTTTCTCCTGCAGGTAGTGCCATAAAAACACACTCACACACATACATTTAGGGTTGGCGGTGCCCTGGTCCTCCAGCACCCCACCGCCTGTCTTAGACGGGCCCACCATGTGGACGCAGCCATCCATTAAATCTGACAAGGTTTGCGTTTTTATTCAGACCCTGCAATTAATAATGGAGTGAGGCATGACCGCCAAGTCCAGAGCCTACCCCCACTCCCAGATTCTCTCCACATGCACTGATGCACTACCTGAGTACCTTCATGACACACATCATGAGCGTTTTCACCTTCAATGAGGTATGTGAGGCTGCGGACACCCACAATCATATTGGATTTTACTGTATTAATGACTGCCATTGGTCTAAAGTTTGCCCACAAACTGCTTAATCTGACAAAGCAGGCTTGTGGTGAATGATGGTGGCTTAAAACTTCTTGAGGATGAATTCACCAGGGGCTGGGGTCTAGTTCTTCAACTGACAAATGTGCAAACAGCCAAGCATACGGCCTGTCAATCACCGCTTCCCACCATCCCCAGAGGATTTTCCTCTGCACCGACCCCCACTTCCTTCAAAAAACTAAATCGAGGAAGGCGGCAAATAAAAAGAATTTCAGGGCTATATCGGACCTACTAGCTTCAGGCACTGGCACTGAAGCTTCTTACAAAAATACACATTCACAGACACCTCCGGGGTGAGGAATAATAAGGGCACCTCCATGTCACCTTCCTCAGTACAGTTCTCTAAACATAACTGTAAAAAAGCCCAGGTATCTGCAGAAGGGCTACCAACCGACAGAGACGACACTGTGTGAATATGCAGTCTTCAGAAGAAAGAAAGTGGGCTTCTATCTAGTCTTTTGTGACTTATCTGACAAAAAATAACTTGGTCATTTTGGTGTGCTTCAGGAAAATAGTACAGACTGACAGCTACCAGAGCTTCCTCCATCATACCCTGCCTGGATAGTGACAGCCCATCAATTCCCCAAGGTACAACTGTCCCCAGACCCCTGCTGTCATTGTGAGACCAGGCCAGTATCCGAAAGACTGGTCATCGACCCTGAGACTACCAGAGCAAGCAATACCCCTTTGGAGCCTTCCATCAATCTGGCAAAGTTAACATCTCAAGTGTCACCCTTCTCTGCGAACTTTCCTCTAAAGTGATGGAGAGGCGGACAGTATGGAAATTAATAGCACGTTGATGGAGAGCCGTCTGAGCGCGCTTTGTAGATACCGTTTGAAGTCCTGACAGCACAGAACGGCTCTGAGAACTCTCTGAGCGATGCCTCAAAAGCCCAATTTCAAAACAGCTCTCCCCATGGCTGTGAAATATGGCAGTTCTACTAAATAATGTTGAAAAAAGCCAGCCAGGAATGTTTACCACTTACCAGCTGTAATGAAATTACATGTGCACAAGCTCGCACACATGCAGCTTTGCAGTAGGAAATTATAAACGTCCATTACATTGGGAGGGGCATGGGACGTGACTGAATCTGTCTATTGAGAAAGAGGCAGGTTGGGTTTCCTGGCCAACAGCGTCCATTTAATTTTAATGGTGTTACTAATGCAAACGCACCAGGTCGGGCATTGGGTGGGTGCGTAGTGAAGATTTTGGAGCTGTAGGGGGGGTGGGCACACAGCGGTCCATTCATAGATACACAGCTTCTGAGGTCAGGTAAAGGGAGGGCTGTTCTAACAGTAAGATATTAATGACCATTAAGTAAAAGGAGCTCTTTGCATTGGCACCCACACCAAACCACAGTTCCATCAGCCAGTAGATGAAATACATGTCCTTCACTACCCATACAAAAAAGCACTGTTGTGGTACCATGGTACAGTAATAGTATCAGATTAAAAATACCATAGTAGGCATAGACAGAGTTTAGTGCTCTAAAGGAAAAGCAAGAAAAAATCCTTACATCAACAAGGAATGGTGTTTACAGCAAAACACTGTCTATCAAAAATCAAAAATCAGCTCATTATTAAACAACAACAAAGCAAGGAAACCATGTCTATGTTATATTTATTGTAATAGGCAAAAATGGTTTGCTAGAAACTTATTTAGCATAATCATGGATTTGACTGACCTTAATTAAACACAATAAAACTAGAGTAATGACAAATAAAGAACATTTTATGCACACAGGTGAACCTAAATCTGGCTTTTCGCAAACATATCACCTACATATGACCTCTTCCAAGCTACTTGTTTTAGTGGAATGAGTGCATTGTGGGGGGCTGGTAATGCAGGGACACATCTGTGTGTAACATATCCTGGGGCAAGGCCATTTCTCCCATACACTACTTCAATTCCAGTCCTTAAGGCTCCAAGAGGCATGGTCTAGGAGTAGTGTGTGTGTGTGTGCCACTCCTTTAAACACAGCCTGAGGGCATTTGGCTAGGCCCACCGCAAAGAAACTGGGTGCAAATGTTTAAGTTTGTGGGTTTGGTTTGTGTCCAAGGAAAGTTAATTCATGAACAAGCCACCCAAGCTGTTTGATTGTGATGTTTTGTCATTTTTGACTGCCATGAACAGCACACATTACAAATTTATTACATATTGTGCTTGAGTTTTAAGTAAAACATTGGAAGCATCTAGATAAAGATTTCTATTGTGGGAGAATTATGCTCAGGTTGAAATTGGGGGCCTATTGTGAATTAGCATCAAATGTAAATGTTGAGCTTCCTAATGATGGAAGGTGCAAAAAGAGATTCAAAATAGCATAAATGAACAAAACATTCTCAGTTCTCTTCCCAGTTTCTTTTTCTCTCTTTCTCTCTGACACAAAGTCAATGGCATGAATAATTCACTGCTCTCTCTCTCTCTCGGAGAGCCATGGGTGACCTTTCCCCACAGGAAGTGGAATCGAAACACAACAATGGGCCCAGGCACAGGAGGATCTCAGCTAAGGGGACACTAAAAACACAGCAGGGATACAGAGAGCTCACAGATCACATACATTATACATTCATAAATTATTCAGCTACAGTTCCTAAAATTCACATTGAATAAATACAGCCACCCACACACTGGAGGGGGAAGCCCAACAGAAAAGCTCTGGTTAAGTTCAGCTCTAACATCAAACTGTAAAGGGCTTTAAATTACTGCACTGAATCATGGGAATGTGTTTTTTGCAGATACAGAATATTAAAATAAAAAGCAGACAATACAAACAAGAGTGTCTTGGTGAAACTAATACAGAGAATGAAACAAAATGTGTCTTTGAAATAAAATTATACACCCTCTAAATATAACTGCTTAATATAAGAAGTAATATCTAATATTATTTATAATATTAGATATATAATAATATTTAATATTATTTATTAATTCTATTATTGTATTATTGGACGTGTATGCCAGAACATGACTGTAAATAATTCGGTTAGAGGTTCAGAAGTATTTCTGCAGTATGTATACTGTGCACAGTAAGCATATTCTTTGTGTGCAAAGAAATATCCAGATAAGCTGCTATGTTTGCTGACCAGTGTATGTTGTGGGAAAACTATCCAATACATTGTATTTTACTTTTTTTACTTTTGAAATTTTTAACATATCTTCTTGACTCTATGTAATCAGTAAGCTACAAAATTTAATAAAACAACAAGCATTTTATTTAAAAAAAAACTGGAAAAAAATACCCTGTTGAATTAAATATGCAATGTAGAAGAATATGATAGTCTGAAATTTAACTTTGCACCATTTCATGTACTATTTAAGAATAAATAATTCAACAAGAAATAATTATGATTGGTTTAAAAACATGCTAAAAACAAGTCATATTTGTGCCACTATTTCTTTTGCACCTGCAAACAAGTAATATAAAGAAGGAAGTGACATCAATGCCCTAGGAGTGGTCCATCCTGTCTGCCATTCTGAGCTCAGGTCAAAATCTCATTTAGCAGGAAGCAGTGATCATCAGCTCAAATGTTCAAACACAAATGCACAGAGAACACCTTACCATGGTACATACACATACATAATGACTTCCAGATTAACACGAACTTCTCATGCGCACATCTATACAGCTCAAAATGTTCAGTAATAAAATTAATCATTGAAAACAAATGTCAAACATTTGTCTCTCATGGGTTTTATTGACAGTTGCTGATTTCCCAATAAGATAAACTACAGCTTCAGATGACTGTAACCATGCACACCTCCATCACTGCCAGGGCAACGCCACAGCGTTTAGTGTATGTGCCCCAGTCACACTGAGGACACTTGAGAAGGCGTGGGTTCGAATTCCGTTTGTATCAACTGCTTGTTCAGTTTTAATCTATTTCCTGTCATCTACACATTTGCGTCAATCACAGAAAAAAAGAGTTGTTTAACTTAGCACAGCTCTGCCAAAGAATGTAAGTCTTTTAAAGAAGCCTGAAAATGCATTTTATGCTGATGGCTTGAATGATTCAATCAGATGCCACAACCAGATAGCAAACACCCGAAAATTACATTTCATATTTTTTAAAAGAAACTGCTGCTTGCCACAGACATTTCACAAAATTCGCTGCCGTGATACTAGATGATACATGCCAAAAGTAGTATGTCTAGTCAAAGCTGTACACATGTACAATTAATTAGATTAATTAAGTGAAAGTGACATATTTGTCAGCTATGGTAACCCAAAATGTGACATCTGCATTTTACCCATTACAGATGAGGTTAAACACACTGCAAGCTGCAAGCTTTCTCAAGGGCTTTACCTGCCGGCACTGAAATTGAACCACATACCTTTTGATTACAAGACTCACTAACCAGTAGGCCACAACTGCCCCCCTAAGCATTTATAGCTAAGTAGTTGGGGTGTTGCTATGCAGTTGCTAAGATGTTCTGGCAGGTTCCTTATTGGGCCAATGCACTGTCTGTGATATTCAGCTCCATCAACATGGACCTCGGGTCCCCCCTTTAATGATTTCCAATGAACACAATTTAATAGCAATAGTAAGTGATGCTTGGCTTTTGCAAATTCAGGCTCTGTTTCTAAATTCAGCTACAATATACACTAAAGGTCTGTTACAAGAAACAACATAAATGGATGAAAGTCTGAATAAATCATCTAAAACTGTTCTTCTAAGTGAGATGCTAATTAAAAAGCTAATATGATTAACTGTTGAATTTTACCAGTTGAATTTACTGACAGGTCTTGACTGACAAGTTTCAACATAAACATGCTCAATCCTCTTATGATGTTTGGGGCACTGAGGGAGAGGGGCTTCCCTTAAGAAAGGGCTGGCCACATTCGGAGAGGACACACATTGTCAATTCTACTACTTCTTTTTAGATCGCATCATAAAAAGTTAATTGTGGTCCCTAATAAGGAATTGTGGGCCATGAGGATGGGTGGTATGGAGGTGATGTCACACAGCTTGAGACTAATTCAAGAAGTGCACAAAACAAAGAAAAAACTGAAGTGAGAAAGAGACATTGATGGAGGAACACTAAAATGACATTTCAGTGGAAAGAGACTAGCACTGAGTGAGTGTGTGGGAGAGAGAGAGAGAGAGAGAGAAACGTGCATGCCCTTTTTGAGGTCAAGCAGGCATGTGATAGGATTGTTGGCAGTGAACTACAAGTCGTTAACCGTATATTAACTTGGAGAGGTAGAGGGTGATGGTGTTATTATCTGCTTTCTTGACTGGGATTAAGTGGGCCACACGCAGCCTGTCACAAAGGGCTGCTGTTTAGAAAGTACGAGGAACCTTACGGCGCTACACTGTCAGTTGAGTGCATTCAAACAAACCAGATATCCAACCCACCTCTCCCTCTCTCGCTCTTTGCTGCCATTCACTCTTTTCTGTCTTCTTTCTCACACTGGCCACTAAGAGCTTTTTGTATTTTTTCTTACTTTAATAGGCCTGTCTGAACAGGATTATCATAACAATAGTCAATTCAGTCTAATTTGAGACAATACTGACTGGGCAATAGATACTTCTAATTAAACAATTAATGTCACACAATATAACAAGTTTTTAGCATAATAGCACAACAAATATATGGACGACAAATATATAAATTAGACAGAGAACCAAAATAAGAAATCAAATAACGTTTAGAAAGAGAAACTTAAGCAGTTTCCAAGCAAAACATTTCACAAAATAAGGTTGTTTGGCTTTAGTTTGTAAATAAAAAAGTTAATAATGAAAGTAATAAACTACACCTGTGTTTACCCTGGGCCAGCTGACCAAAAGCAAAAAAAAATTTTTGGGAAAGTGAGGTTAGTTCTGGATTAGTTAGTTTGGATTGACATGAGGGTGAGTAAATGATGGAAAAACTGTGTGGACTATCCCTTCAAGTAACACAATACTTATCGGTGCTGCTGTATTTGTTTTGCTGTGATTAAATAAAGTTGCAAGACATATGAGATGCAATAAACACTGTACACACCATGAAAAAGGCAGCAACAACAACAACAAAAAATTACTTGATCACATTTCTTACTAAATCATAATCACACCCAGAAATTTGAGATACTACTATTCTTGAGGATGATTTTTTGTCTGTCTGCCATGAACATTTAGCTTAGTGCTGCACTTTTTCAGCAGGCCATTAAATGTGAAATTCAAGGGCATGGTGACCCATTTCCCTCCATCAGCTCTGTGAACGTTGTTTTGGTTAGAGAACAGAGATCCAGATGTTGAGCTTTGAGCAGTGAGAGTCAGTCCAGCCAAGAGAGGCTGAGAACCAAGTCTTGGGGGTACAGGAAGTCCCACGGTATCCACGGGAACTCTCACATTCCATTCTTTGCCGGCCCTCTGACAACTTTTGACATCTCCCAGCGTGGGCTCACCACAGCACCTCAAGAGCCCTTGCACTCCCAGAGAATGTCGAAACTAGTTTCTCGAAAAGGGGGAGATGAGGCAAAAAGATGGCAACTTGCTATATTTGTTGGCAACTTGCTTTATTTGTTACTGATATAAACTACCGTTTAGCCTGCAATTCAAACAACACACGTGATAACATCTTAAAAATCTGCTGGCATCGTATTAAAGTAACTCACTGTAGCATGTTACGGAAAATGTAGCACATTAGAGGACTGTAGACATTCTCACAAGTATAAGCCACACACACACACACACTTGTTTCACAAACCCCTCCTATGCCAGAGGATCCAACATCAAATAATAGGCGGCTTGTAAGTGGAGACATTTGAAACGAGCCGACAGGAAAAGAACCAACTGACATGCTACTATCCTCTTTATGTCTACCATCCTCTTCAAGCTCTGTCACTTCCGGTGAAACAAATACACGGCTCCTTTTAAATAATAATGACCACTGATTCTCCTAAAGCTAACTATAGGGATACAGACTTATTTCTGTTTTTTGGCACCCTAAACATAAACAAAAATTTGAGGGGAGGGTCTGGAATAAAATGAGATGCAAACAATAGATGTCCAGGGCTGCTGGGGTTGTGGAGAGAAGGAAGGTGGGGGTGGGGGCCCTGAACTAAAAGTGATTAAATCAGGAGGAAGAAAGGAGAAAGTGAGGAGGCGTCTATTAGATGTCAGTGTGCCTTTGTGTCCATGTCAATGAGAGGGAATTAAAGTATTGAAAATAATCTTACACAGTCGATGAAAGGTCAGTCTTAGAGAGGGAGAGGCTGAAGGGAACATATGGCCTGATTGAGGATTTGCTAATGTTATGCAGCAGGTTAAAGACGCTAACACACACAGAAAGATGAATTCAAATAAAACAAACTAAAAGATCCAAATATTTAAACTGGTTTACTTACACTAAATCACAACTTTAGATTTCCACCGCCTGTATGGTTAAACTGAGAAAACTAACAGCGACCAACGTTGTCGACTCTGTCAAAGCTATCCTTCGATAAACGACAAGGGTAGATATTGTTTGTTTACAAATGTTGTTTACACCATAAATCTTTGTAAATATGAAATTAGTTGTTTTAACAGCATAATAAGGGTTCATTAGTGTTTTTAACACAGATTTAAATTAGCCGTGTTCTTTGTGTATCTAATTAGAGCATCACTCTCAATGCAAAACCAGCAGAATTAGCCATAGCCAGACTAATTACTGGTGCAAATGCACACGCTAATGAGCCTTATTAACCAAGCTAAATAACTCTGAAGAAAAAGGCAGAACTAGGTTTTATTTTTCTTTGGCTATGTGTTTCACAGATATAATAAGTCATAATCGAGACAGTGTCATTGAGCTTGTGAGAAAATGTTTGGCTGCCAAGAACATGTACCAAAAATCAGGTTATTTTCTCCTTTTTCTCACCTCTTTATTTTTTTGTTCCTCCCTGCGTGACCCATTTCTCTGGGCTCTAGAAACATGCGTCGAGACACATGTGAGGAGTGACACAATCAGATCAGATCGCAACATCTAAACACTCACCTTTATGACAAACACTTGATGCCATACAGGAAATATTTCTATATACAAAAAAAACATGGGAGTATTATTAAAAGATGGTGAAAATGAGGGCTGAGGGAAACATTTACGCACATACGTGTCACAATTATTTGCCAAACAATTCCGAATCTGATACGGAATGTAAAATTCATACTGAGAATTTTAAATAAATTTGTCATAATTTTGTTTATTTGATATTTGATTTGAAGTATATGCAGGACAATATTACTGATACAATTAAGTGTATCATTTCCATTTGGCATACAAAATCTACAAAACTAGACTGAAACAATTAAAAGACCACAGTAAAGTTGAGTTTTCCAGCAGGTTCATCAGCCTGTGTTCATATGAAGTCTGCCTGCTCTGTGAAGTTTTGTACACGTAAGCCTCAGCTGGCCCCCAAGAGTTCTGACCCGATCAGGTCAACTGAAGCAGAAACTGTGTCGGCTGCCCGTGAATGCACACATGAGCCAGGTATGGGGGAGGCAGCAGATCTGTTGTGTCAGACTGCGGTTGACTGAGCAGCTCTAGTCACACCTGAGTCCATCCTGCAGGAACAGGTCAGTGCCCAAAACTGAACAACCACAGCCGTCCAACACTTACGGCTGTCCAAACTTTAAGTAAACAAGTGAAACAAAGCCAGGAGAGGAGAAAGTGGGAAAACCCTTTATCTTCTTCTCAGCAGGGTTTAATTTTCACAAATGAGCCTGAACGGACTTTTGACAAATGCCACAAATCAAGCTGATCTGGTCATCTGCACACAATAACTCTTACGCACTCTTCCATGTGGTGTAAATCAAGTAATTTTCCCTTTGGCGATAGATTTACACCGAGATATACTGTCGATTTGTGGCCTTTCCCAGTGTCATGGGCAGATTGTGGAAATAAAGAGACCTTGGGAAATTGGGAAGCTACAAGTATTCCAGACTTTTTACCAAGTAAAACATAATCCCAGCTAACAATTTCAAGTTGTAAAAATGTTTTTCTAACATTTCCATTAAGTAAGAAAACCATTAAAATGTTATTTTGAATGTGCTATTAACATTTAAAACAGCTTTTAGATTTAGAATTCGTTTTTGCTTTGTTATAAGAACATCATTCAAACATTTTTTGAAAATTATATATAATCTGAAAGTTAAATAACTTTTTAAAACATCCACTAAACAATTTAAGAATAACGTTTTTGATATATCTAATATATGACATTAAAACGTGAAAGCATGTTACTGCAAGACTGTTTTTGATTTTATAACAGTTTTTCATAAAGCATATCGGTTTCTAACCATTCTGCTGCAACAATGAGGAAAAAGATTGTTTTACTCAGTTCTGAGAAGCGTTGACCTGTCAAAGTAAATGCCTTTAGACATTTGCTAATAGCTTCCACATTACAAAAATTTTTCTTTACAACATCTATTCGTTATTATGTTATTGTTAACATCTATAACTCTATTCGGCTAGCCTAAAGCAAAGAAGCTCAATATTAACAACAATAAAAAAAATTACCTCAAGGACTGTGAAATCTTTAGTGTTGCTAAAAATACTGTCACTATCAATGCAAAAATTATTACAAATGCAATTATATCATTTTAAAAGGATGCAGGGATTTAATTTAGGATTTAAAGAGATGTATATTAGGTGAGTGATGCCCTGAGGGCTTGAGTAAGATGGTGAGAGCAGGATAGTGAGGACAGAGGGGGGGCGGGGGTCTTTGGCATCTATTGTTTCACAGCATGTGGGTTTGATTAAGACAAGCTAGAGAGACCAGGAATACTGTCTTCTGTAACTTTTGAGAGGAATGAACCATAATCCAGAAGCAGGCCAGTTACCAATTTGAAGTACATACCATGTTGATATTATCTAAATTGCTTACATGTTTACTGTCAAAACTCTTCTGAAGAATAATTACTCACAAAACACTTTTAACACAAAGACAAAGCCTTTAGCCAGATTTTAGGCCTGTGATTTACCCGAGCAAAGACAGCAATAAATAGCACATTAATATCAACTGTTTGAGCTGAGCAAACTGATCCCACAATAAAGGATATGGTACAAAACAACTGCTCTTCTGTATTTTAAATGGTGACAGGACATTAACCCTAACACATCATGTCTGTCCAAAGAATAACTTCAAAAGCAAGGGTGCCACCTTCTTGTGTAGTTCAGCTCCAACCCTGATCAAGCTCTCCTGAAACAGCTAATCAGGGTCTTACTTACTTGAAAACTACAGGCAGGTGTGTTGGCGCAAGGCCGGAGCTAAACACTACAAGGATGTTGGCCCTTCTGGAGCAACATCATTCACATCCTCAAACGGTGCATGATGATGATAATGCAACAGTATCGGATGTATTTAGAAACAAACACAGACACACAAATCTTCACACGTGTTGGAAAGTGTTAATGAGGGACAAGTTTCCTACCTGTCGATGATTACGGGATCGGAGGGTGTCTCATTACGGTTTCCGCAACTCTTTTTGTCACAACAACGACTGATAAGTGATGGAAGGGAAAGACAAACAAAGTAAACACAGTTAAAAAGGGTATAAACAGTGAATATTACTAGGCCAAAATTAAAAAGAAAACTTTTGCTTAAGTTTTATTAAAATTCACAACATTGTATTAATACTGGAAGCACTTAAGTAAGTTTAAAGACCCTTTGCCATATCAAACAACCTGTTACCTAGCATATTCTGATGATTGTTTTGGAAACGTATTTTAAATTTTACTATTTTGTCAGCTGAACAATTGACACCAAGGTACAACCAACTGTACAGACTTATTTATCTGCATACATTAAGGTCTATAACAGGCCTGCCATATTTTTGGGTAACAGATGTTTTGGAAAGGACCAAATAAAAACAAATGTAAATATAAAGAAGAAGAAGATTATGTTTCTTGATGCAGGTACAGGAAGTCTTAAACAAGATATCTGCACATTTTAACCTGGCTCATAAATAGATTTGTAATTATCCTTTTATCTACTAGGGTTTAAACAAACTTACTAAAAGTCTAGTCTACATGCATCTAATAAAGCCCTAAGCACAGGGCTGTAACCACCAAACATGTAGGGAAAATATTCCCAACATTATTTAGATATTTAGTTGTCCACCAATGTGCTTTCCTAATATTGTCATAACACAATTTAAAATTTCAATGTACGTACGCGTTGCATTCTCTGCATGGCCACTAGGGACATTAGGGACAAACTTAGGCCAGTTTTGTTCTTTTAGGTCTATCACAGTACTGGACTTCAGTTAAGCTGTTGATACTAATACATATTTAGTTACCTACCTGAATAAGAACATATTCAATTTATTAGTACAGACCTTAATGGACGAACAGTGACATCTATGTCTGCTAATATGTTTCTAGACACAGATATCAGGTGATGAAAATCTAGCAGATTGACAAGGACAGAATATAAGGTGTGCAAGAGGCTTCAGCGGTGCTTTGGAGAGACCACTGGCATCACATTTCTACCGCACAGATGGCAGCAGGACACTGAATAAGGGCTGGGGACAAAACTGTCACATGAAACTCCTGCCATTGTCCTTCCCTCTTTAGCTTCTCTTCCTCTTACAACTCGCTCTTTTTCCACCCTCCCACCTCAGAGTGTCTCTTATTACCTCATTCCCAGCCCCCTATTTTCTCCAATGACACAGTTTTCAGACATATCAATAGATGTATCGTTCATTCATTCATTGACTATGAGTGTTTAGGAGATTGTATCTTGAAATGGACCACTATATTAATGAGGATCTACATTCATGTGCATTTTATTTATATAATTCACCTTATATTCTTCTGGTATGCATGATGAATGTCTTTCTTTAGAAATTATAATGAATAGAGGACTAAAATCCTTTTCTATCTCTATCTACATCTCTATCTGCCTTGCCCCTCCTTTTGCAAGGTTTCCCCAACTAGGTCAGTGTCCTCCCAAAGGACCGTAACAAGGGATTGCAGTGCCTCTGAGTGTGTGTGTGTGTGTGTGTTTTGTGTATTTATACAGTGCAGAACAAGATTTGTAGGAGTCTAACAATCAGATTCGGCAGAACCTATGGGAGACATGGTTTAGCCTTTCCTGATACACCGAACCTTGAACATTCAAATGCACAGAGACACAGACATTGTCAAATAAACAACTATGAAGAAATACTGCAAAAAAGATTTTTACACTTTCTGAAGTAAATGTGAGTGTCTTAAACTGGCCTTCCTGATTTTGCCAAGTGAGAAATGTTCTAAAGTCAACATCATTGTTGACCCTGGAACAACATTTTAATCAACCAATCAGATTTGAAGAATAAGTTTACAGTGACTTTGAAGTTTAGGCTTATAACCATGGTTAGGTGCCTGTACACCTATCATTTCCCTAGGGATAAATTAGGGTTAGGGTGTAGGGTAGGAATAGGTTTTTTTTAAAGAAATGTTGTTTTAGGGTCAACAAACTATGCTGACCTAGGAACATCTATCACTTGGCAAAATCAGGTTTAAGACACTGGGGGGTTGTGGGTGTTGCTGTATAGTTTTTATGTGTTGCTATGTGGTTGCTAGGGCATTTCCAGGTGGGAATAATTAGCCAAAGTCTCTTGGTATTCTGGTACCTTTTATATAGAATGGGTCTCTCTTTGAATTTATTTCTAAGGGGTATTTTTAACAAATCTCTAACCCTTAGTATGCACAATTGTAACAGTGATGCTTGTTTTAGCAACCACAACTAATTATATATCAGATCATGCTTATATCAGCTTATTGGGAGGTAGGGAATGTTATTATCTTTTGCTTGATAAGTTCCTCCCATAGGACAGCCGAAGGAAATCACATCTTATATCTCAACGCTTCCTTCCTGGTGTGGCTTTTGAAGTAATCAAGTCAAAATTGGCTCATGTAATTAGCAGAATGCAGTTGATGCTGTCAATTTTGGAACATGACTACCATCACACGTCTCAGACATATGTTTCCTTTCTATGATCGTTTTAATTTATGACATTAGATTTGTGTTATGACAACTTTAATCCTGAGACGAACAATTTTGGCCAGTTTCATGGGAAACAAAAACATCCTAAAGCGCATTTCTAGAACTGCACCACCCCCACCCTTCCAGTTTGATAAAATGATAGGAATAAGCACTTTTGTCCTACACTTGCAAGCTGGCATGGTACCATATGGCTAATGGTGGTGTGTGGCAATTAGTGCAGCTGATTAATGGTGAACAGCCTAATTTTCTGCTTATAATTGCGGCAGCATTTGAAGGTACACATACAGCACAACGCAAATGCATATCAGTGTCGATTTAGCTACTGGGGGGAAGGGGACCATGGCTGAGCCAACCTAATCTCATGGGAAAATGTAGTTATTTTGCGAGGTGGCGATTTAGTATGAATTCATGTAATATGAATCGCATAAAAATGCACGTTTGTGAGGGAAAGAGCAAGCATGAAGGGTTACCCCTAAACCCTCCCCTAACAATTATTGGGGCAAAAGCAAATTGTATGGAAAAAGTATTAATTAAAATGTGCGAATATTTACGAATTAGCTAACAAATTGCTATAACTTAAAATAGTTTGAGCCAATTTGTAGACTGAGCCAACAATGACCGTCAATTTTCCAGTGTTGTTTTAGTTATTTTTGTGGAGGTGCACATCTCCTTTATGTCATGTGATGCGCTGCTGGTGAAACCTGGCATATATTTCATAGCTGCCACGTGCAGCAGAGCGCATTTGTTAGCAGAGCAGACTGAAATTTCAGATTGAGTAATGAGTTTCTGCTTGTCCTAATTAACCAGACATCAGGGTGATACTCATGGGGGGGTTCAGGGGTGGGCAACACGGTTAAAATACCACTAAAAATAGGCATGAGTCGATCATCACAACCTACTTTAAAGCAAATTTATCTTTGGATTTTAATTAAATACATAACATTTGATAGAAAAAGTCATCTTCTAGCTGTTTTTTCTTCTATTGTTCACCAGGGGTTTGACCTGGATAGTGTCAGTATAAAATGAGCTCTATGTGCCCTGCTATTTTATACATTGTTTTGGTACTTTTAGATTGAATTCCCATGAGATCAATTATAATCAGAATCGAAACAGAAAACAGCACTACAGAGTTTATTTCTGCTGGGTCCTAACCAGACATGACATGTTAAACTGACAGTGTAGTTGCGTAAGCTGATGTAACTAAAAAAAAATCTCACCTGCACATGATTTCATGAGTCAGGAGAACACGACACATCTCAGGATTCTTGTCTTGACCTTCATAGATGATGGGCTGAAAGGACAAAATAATGATTATAATTATGACCTTATTTAACACTAGAATGAATTTGATCTATTAGACAAACAAAATTAAATGCACATTGCACACACAAGCATTCAAAACATCATAACAGGGTATTTGATAAATTTTGATATAAATTTAATAAACCTTTGTGAACAAGATGAGTCATCAATATTTTGGGGTTGTTTTCTCAAGAGATCAATGCTGTAAATTATAAATGTGTAACCTGCTGAAAGTTTTGTCAACTTGTAGTAGTATAATATCATACAGATGATCTAAGCTAAGTCTTAGAAGTCTAAGTATAGCTTTCCTGTGGCTCAGTGGTTAGAGCATGGCGTTAACAACGCCAAGGTCATGGGTTCGATCCCAGGGATTGCACATTCTTAGAATCAATGTGTAGTATAA
>JAZGTJ010001318.1:43905-54977 GCA_036877575.1 Botia almorhae | reverse complement strand
GGGGGGTTGGTGGGTTGCTGTTTCACATTCTGCTGATTTATGCACCTCCGAGCCGGCGATAATCCCAAACGTCGATATTTTGTTCTCCCTGCAAGTGCTGAAGTGACACTTTCTTAAAAATGTCACAGCTGCCTGTTATTTCCAAAAAACGGCACATTTTCTAGGCTGATCATCTGACTTTGTGCAGAGAAAGATCTAGGACAATATTTAGGTTAAACTGTTTGTTGTGTTGCCTGAAAGCTTCATTTTACCCCAACACATTCCAGTCTTTCATTCCAACCAGACTAAATAAACATTTTATTAAAAAAACCCATTCAGAGGCAAATGTCTGTCTTAATTCATAAGTCCAGTCGGTAAGCTCGCTTCGGAATCACTCACATTAGCACAGAGTGCATTTACAAACAGTATTGATCCGAGCTGTATGCTACAAAGTAATTAGCATCTCCTTATTTGGTCGAAGGAAAGGTGGAAAAGCTTTAAGCGATTTCAAAGCTCTAGAAGGCAAAACATCACATTTTGTGAGTCTTAAGTTTTCTCAGTACTGTGTTTTAGCTCTGTCTTGATCCTGTGTTTTCACTTCTTCTCTTCCTCGCGCGGCTCGTGTCGTCTAGAGTAAAGATGCTGGAATCAGGACTCTGGTCATGCTGGATGAACAGGGAGGTGAGTGCGGCTGTTTTTGAGATGATGGCAAAACTCATTCTTACAGTCTTGGCGTGTTAATTTTTAATGCATATTTTAGGTGAATATAATATTGTTATTGTTTAAATGTAGCTTTGTCAGGCTTTACTGTCAGACATTCTATGTATCACAGATGGATCTTTCAGCTCACTCGCTTGACTAATGCATGCAAGTCATGACAGTCATTGTTTAAAATCAATTTTCTCTAAAAATCTGTTTATCTGTTTTCTAACACTTTTTCTTTTTTTAATTTGTAACTCTTTAAGCTTCGTACTGTTTTATCAAGGAAACACAGCCAGCCACTACAACTCTCTGTTTATGTCTACATTTAAAACATTTAAAAATCTATTTTTTGACCAGCTTATAAACCAGAAACAGAAAGTAGTTTAAGACCTCAAATAAAGCAACGATCGATTTAGCTGGTAATGACAAATGTCACTCCCATAAACTGCATTAATACTGTTTTGTTTAATGTCTGGCTAAACACAAATATTAAAGAAACCAGATATTACCCAACAATGTAACTTAAATCTATAAATTTAAGTGGCCCATTAAGTTCTTCTAAGTGTCCACAAAGAGGCTGTAACAGGTCTGCTCCTACATTAAAAGCACGCATTAGCTTCTTTAGCTTAGCGTGGTTTAGAAATTACACCTTTGACCTATAAGCTGATTGCTATAAGCATCAGCCTCTAAGAAGCCGTCTGATTGGCTGCTGTGTGGGAGAGCCCCGCCCTCTGCAGGCAGTAGTTAGTCTTATCATAAGGGGGATGAGATTTCTCTCCTCCATCCCCTCGAACTGCTGCTTAAAGCCTGTTTAAACGAACCTCGCAGCTCAGAGCCGACACTAAGCTGGGCTTTCTTTATGAGCTCAGTCTTGTAGCGTTATTAAGAACTGAGTTCAAAAGTTTAAATTCTTGTTAACGTGAGAATTTATAGAATCTTGACACAAGGAAATGAATAACCCTTAAGTTAGGTTGTCATTGCCAAAATGTAAATGTTTGTCTGCCAGGGATTAAACAAAGCTAACAAACGTTTTGGACTTCTTTCCCTCTCAAACTATTCCCCAGCTAACAATTTTGGGTTGTAAAAACGTTTCCCAAACATTTCCGTTAGGTAACAAATGTGATCTTGAATGTTCTGGGAACATTCAAAATGTTTTTTAAACAAACAATTTTTTGATATATGATATATAACTTTAAAAAAAATGTTTTAATAACTTTAAAAGAACTTTCTGAGAATGCTAGCCAACGTTCTCAGAACGTTCACTGTTAGCTGGGTGCCAGTTTGCCTTTTCCTGTTCTGTGACTGATGCCTCCACTAAACCTCCTAACAATATCAAACACTCCCTGCATGACAAAACACCAGACTGTACCGCCACAGGTCACCCAGTCCCTCATCTAACCAAACAAACCACAAGCAGCACCTGTCTGTCTGTTTCCAACACCTGACTCAGCAAACTGCAGATCCAAAGCCTTGAGAGTGATCAGGGATAATTACCTGATTACCTAATTACCTATAACTAATGTAATTCCTAAAATCCTTAGTCTCTATTGGTTGAAAAGGATGACCAATACAATTCTTCTAAATTTCTCCTTTTGAGTAACGAATGAGAGAATTTTAGTTTCGTTCTAACGAGTCCTTTAATGCATCTCCAGTTGCAATACTCAGCGTGCATCCTTTCTCGCATCTGTAGGTTGATTGTAACGCATGCATCCTCTCTACATGTATATAGAAATATCACACACTCAGATCAGCAGTGCTCATTTCTCATATGCTGTTGAAATAAGGGCTATTAAATTCATTCCACTGCTGTCATCCCTTTTGTCCTGACCAGAACAACTCGATCGTGTTGAAGATGGCATGAATCATATCAACCAAGACATGAAGGAGGCTGAGAAAAATTTAAAAGATTTAGGGAAATGCTGTGGCTTTTTCATATGTCCGTGTAACAAGTAGGTACTGACCGTGTGTCAGAAAGGCCGTCGTGTGTGGTGGCGTCCGTTTTTTTCCCTCCCCATTTTGTTTTGGTTTTCTTTTGTCACAGTGAGTGTCTGAAGTTTTTGTCTTCTCTTCTTTGTCCTCTTTGTTTTCCTGCTCTCGTTCTGTGGGGGATAAATTGCTTGTTGTTTAATCAGAGCAACTGGAGCGCATCGAGGAGGGAATGGACCAAATCAATAAGGACATGAAGGATGCAGAAAAGAATTTGAACGATCTAGGAAAATTCTGTGGTCTTTGTTCCTGTCCATGTAACAAGTAGGTGCTGCCTGCCTGCCTGCCTGACTAAAAATATATTACACAGAAGGGCCTCATAACAGCCTGTAGCCCCACCAGAAGAGACCAGAGTGACTGCTGGAGGCAATTTAGGGCCTAAAGTATTTTGAATCTGAAAAAATGGACACTTGAATCTGATCAACAGAAGCGTTAATGATTCTCTTTTTAGTTACAAGCGACATTAACTCTAAAAGTTGTTCACGTCGAGCAAAAATGAAAACGGCTTGAAAAGTTGCCGTGCCCAATTTCCAAATCGACACTTAAAATAATAAATGTTGTCACTAAATGTTGAGTTTTTCATAGTTTTCAGATTCAAATGACTTTATTTTTCAGATTCAAAACACATTTGGCTCTAATGTAACTCCATAAGTGGCTCTGTATTACCCATAATCCTCAGCACAGCTTGCTTCCCTGTCAGGAGAGACAGTGAGTGTGAGGAGGCATGGCCTCACATGCTCACAGAAGTACAGCAGCTCAGTTCTTTTTGCTCTGGCTCCTCAGTTTCTCTGTAATGTGTACGAGACATGCTGCACAACCCGAGATCCAGCCTACAGCCCTAACATAACAACCCTCATCAGAACCGCATGCTAAGAATAGAGGCTTACTTCAGGGGCCGAGGGCTTAATAGACGGGAATCGAAGCACTAAAAACTGAATGGATGTGCCAAAGTTGAGCTATAATCTGCAGAGAAATCACTTAAGTGTCGTCCCAACAGTAATTATGAAAAATGCCAAATACATTTTTCATAAAGCAACATCAATAGTAATATTTCTGGTGATACCTAATTCTTTTAAATAACGTTTATATTTACATTAATGCATTTGGCAGATACTTTTATCCAAAGCGACTTACAGTGCATTTAAGATATATACTGTATTTTTATCAGTATGTGTTTTCCCTGGGGTTTGAACCCACAACCTTTGCTCTGCTAACGCAATGCACTACCCATTGAGCTACAGGAGCACACAAAGAATTTGTTGAGCCCATCAACATAAGTTATGTTAGATCATCGATAAAGAATAAAATCATCTACAGTACCTGGTCCAACACGTTAGCCACAACACATTATATTCTCGCAACTTTGAAAGCACATCCATTAATGCAACCTGTATGACTGCAATAGCATGTCCCCGCATGCCAAATGCATGCACATGCATCTTTTGCCAATGATATGCACAATGCTGCAACCTGTCCATCAACAAGGCAGTGACAGAGCAACAAAACTGACGAGCAACTCTCTCGAAACGTCTCTATAATGATCTAACAGTTCATGTCGGCGGGGAGAGGACTCAGAGTTCAGTCTATAGCTGCAGAGAGCCAGTGCTGTTACTTAAGAGGAGCAGACTGGATGTAGGTCAGGCAGGGAAAGAGACAGAGGAAATGTCCTGTGTTTTTATGACAGCCTGTCATAAAGTCCCGGGCTGATGCTGCTGGCACAGATGAATTCAGCACTTCATTGGGATGTAGAATTTTGGATCAAATCTTTAACAAATTGTCCTGTTGACACGGTACGTTTGGGTGGGACATCAAATAGGCCGTTGCTAAAACAGACCTAGACAATAGATTTGTGTCAGGTTATATCTATTAATTATTTAATTGGATGCAGGTGGTATTGGGGGAGTGGCATTATCATTCTAGAAAGCATCTGATTGGATAGAAGGAGAGAACCTCGAAGAACTTGTATTTGATTGGATAAAAATCTGTTTAGTGCAGAATGAGTCATCAATACTTCTGATATGGTTTGACTGATTAAATGAAACAGGCTTTGTTTAATTTTGAGTGTTTATGTACTACAAGAGAATTTTGACAGATTTAGAGTACACCAGCATACAGATGACTTTAAAGACGTGCAGTTTAAATGTTCTTTTGTATTAGAATAAACAACATGCAACATGATTCAGAGAGAGAGAGAGAGAGAGAGAGAGAGAGACAGCCACGAGGAACTGAAGCCTTAGTCCATCTCTATAAATAATACTGGAGTGGGAGGTTTGGCCATCTCTGAATCAAGAAATATTAGAACTGAAATTCATATCAGCAAATCACAACCAGAAGAACAGCAGATGAAAAACACATACAGACTCACCGATGCACAAGATACAATCCAGATTCAGGTCAGGATTATAGAATATATTAATATGATTATTAATATTATAGGTTGTTGGTAACATGGCAACAA
Source organism: Botia almorhae (assembly GCA_036877575.1). NCBI lineage: Eukaryota > Metazoa > Chordata > Actinopteri > Cypriniformes > Botiidae > Botia > Botia almorhae. Next base: position 49,852 of record JAZGTJ010001318.1, on the reverse strand, counting down.
CATATTAATATGATGGGTTATGAAGGGTTAAAAAACATGAGACAGAAAGGTGAGAGGTGACCAGTGGCAGAGTGAGACAGGGTGAGACAGAGTGAGACAGGGTGAGACAGGGTAAGGTGCTCCCTCCAGCGTCTTTTCTTTTGAACTTATTCACATTTGTCTGACTGATGTGGCAGATCTGTTCTTCTGTGTTGTCTGTCGGCAAAGTCTGTGTCTCTGTTATCTGTCATGGGGGAGTGGGCGGGGTGTGGGCGGGGCAGCCAATGAGCCAATGGGAAGGGAGGTTAAGCCGTCCAGCAGAGAGTCACCTCTGAGTTCTCTCTGTTTGGAAACAGCAGCCGTCTCTGTTTACTATAGCCCATTCAGAGAGGTATGTCTCCGCACAAAGCACATACATTTATGTTATATGTCCACAGGATATCACGTTACTGTTCTGCTTGCCTGGTAATCCATTTCTAAATGTGTTTTCATGTTGATCTGTGGACACACACTGTTTCTGTTACGGGCGCATCCGATTACACAAGCGCTCAGATTTCCCATGATTCTATGCAGAATGAAAAGTGGAGGCAGCAAGGCCTGGGGAAACAACCAAGATGGAGTGGTGGCGAGCCAGCCCGCCCGCGTGGTGGATGAGCGCGAACAGATGGCCATCAGCGGAGGCTTCATCCGCAGGTGAGAGGCCCAGAATTTCAGGACACTGCGGCTGAGCTGGACAAAGCAAAGAGAGGTTTTGTTTTATAGCCAGTTAAATAAATCTGGTCGAGACAGATGTGTGCGCTCAGATTAAAGGCTTAGAAGGTCAAATGTATATCGTCATCTGGTGTTTGTTTGTAGAAAATGTAGGAGATGTACAGTCAGCTGGTCAGCATTGTGATCAGGGCTCTGAGGAAAAGTGGACGGCTCTTGTATTATTTCGTTTGATGACCGGCTTACTGTTCATTGTCTGTTATATTACACAAGTACTTAAATAATTAGGAAGTATATAAACATTATTTTAATTTGTAACCTGTAGATAATCTTAAAGTCTTCACTAGTGAGTTACAATGCTACGGACAAAAGGTCAAATTTACAGTTTAGCGATATTAAACATACAGTTTTGTGCCAAGACTGACCAGAATCACTGTGCTTGTGGGCGCAGGGTAACAGATGACGCCCGGGAAAATGAGATGGATGAGAACTTAGAGCAGGTGGGCGGCATCATCGGCAACCTGCGTCACATGGCCCTGGACATGGGCAACGAGATTGACACCCAGAACCGCCAGATTGACAGGATCATGGAGAAGGTGTGGATGATCTCCCACAATCCTGAACCCTTAAGATAATAAATACAATTTCAACACACCAGCTGACTTGTTAATAATGAGTAGATCTGTAATTTAACAAACCTTCTTTTACCCCAACCAGGCCGATTCCAACAAGACCAGGATTGACGAAGCCAACCAGAGGGCCACAAAGATGCTCGGCAGTGGCTAAGCCTCCGATACACCTGCTTTTACCCGCCAAGCTGTTTGTCAGAAAGGCAATGCGCTTATCATGGTATCTACCTTCTCGGTTTGCACACGCACATATCATTCGGCCCTCATTGTAAATGTTCTGTCGTTCTGTCTGTCGTCCGTCAGCTTTTTCAATGATTGTTCTTAAACTCCTTTTCATTCGTTCCAAAGGTTGTATATAATGCTGACTCGATGGCTCGCGCTCAAATGTGACGTTTTTATTCTCTTTACAACCTATATACATATACGTATGAATGTATACATATACCTCCTTGTATACGTATACATATGTGTGTGTATATATATAGAGATTTTTTGCTGGAGGAAATATATATAATAGGAATGCTATACAAGGACAAACTGTCTTTCTTTTCAGTATCTCAGTATCGTCTTGGTAAAACTGTGTCATGCCACTCGACTTCTGTCATGCTCCTTATTTTGATGTTGTTATGACAAATGAAGAATGGGAAAAAAAGATTTTGCAAATGATATAAATACAATAAGCACTTACAGTCAGTGTCTTTGGTTCATATCCCCCATCACAATCATAATCAGTTACTTGTTTAGACAACGTGCAACTAGATTTTGTAGCTGTAGTAGTCCAGCATTGCATTCCAGGTGATGTGTATTGTGCGTTATGCATGACAAACGATCTTAGTGTCTTATAAATAAAACTCGTTCTAAAAAGATGACAAAAAAACGATCATGGCAGTAGCGAAGTCGACAAACGCATGCTCAGTATTAAGACACAATCGAACGTTCCATTACTGCAAGATTGCAACAGTGCCACTATTTCAGTCAGTATATATTTACAGACTGTGACCTTTTGTTGTAAAATAATGCTGCGTGATTCAGAGGTAATGAGATGCGAAGGGAACACAGAGGCACTGCAAAAATGACTTGTTTTCTAAAAGGAACATGTAGTCGGGTATAGAGACTGTCCTGAAGGGGGGGGACCGGCTGTTTACTGTATTATAGGTTTTGGATGCTCTGAAAAACGTAAATAAAAAATAGCAAAGAGGCATATTTCTGAGAGACCTTACTTTTATAAGAAGACTGTATCCTGTTAGTTTACTTTCCCTGTGTGGTTTGTTATTGGTAAAAAACGATAATAATACATGACAAAAAATTCAAAAGGGTTTCTGTTGCTTCTGTACTTAGAGCTATGCACACCAAATCGCTAAGATGTTGAATAGTTAGCATAACACGTGGAATAAATCACTTACCTGAATGACACAAGTTAAACTGTGAAATGGATGTCCCCAAACGCATGGAATATTTACCTCCCTCTGTATCTGTCCGTCTGTGAAGTGCTTGACATTTTGTAGCTAGCTGAATTGATTAAAAGTAATACACCCGTAATAACTGTGCCTTTCATTGTCTCAAACTAAACGGCTGATTCACTCTTTCTTCAGTGTTTCTTAAACTGTTTCTTGTGTGTCCGAGAAGCACAGGAGCTGAACAGGTTAAATCTGAATGATATTACGTTACTGGCTTTAGTCAAACACAATTTATCTGACGAATTCTTCAAACAAAAGCAACTTACAGTGTATAGAAAGTTATTCCTTTACCAGTGTGTGTAACAGTTCAATGTAATGCTTCAGTGTAATGATCAACACACACACACACACACACACATAATGTTATATATGATGTTATTTTTAGTATTTTATATTATATTATATTTTCTTTTATATTATATTTACATGATCATTTTACTCAAAACTGAATGTGTGAGGGATAAGAAAGATTTAGCTGAAGTTTAGTTTGAACATACAATCATTCCAGTTGCTCTGTTGTAATGACTCAGAAATAAGACCGAATGCTACAAGACTGCAATCAGGGTTCAGAGAAAACTGATTTCAGATCAGCTCATGTACAGGTGGGCCTGTCTCTGCCGGGGTAATGGCCAGGAAGTGTTTATTAATGAGGATCATTCATTTGCTGCTTCAATATAATAATGAAGACACATCAACCTCATTTACTTCCATTAGGCAAGAACAACATGTTGATACTGCTGATTCTAAACACAACCAGTAAACACTGTTCACAGACCACGTTCATCAGTCTAGAACCTATAGTGTCTAGAACCTAGAATGTCTAGAACCTAGAATGGTACATTTCAAAGATCTAAAAATTTGACTTATTAAGAATTATTTCATGCAACAAAGTTTGCCAAGAAATGCTGTACGGTTGAGAGCACACTGTGAGTTTTGGAACACAGCCGAAATGTGCAATCATTTAAATATATGCTTTCATAAACAGAACATAAGAGACATTTATCATATGCTGTGCATAACAAACAGGTTGAAACCTCTCTCGTATCATCAACAGCTGCAGTAACAGAGATGTTGGTAAAAAGTGTTGCAATATCAGGCCACACAGAAGCACATTAAACATTTATTCATGTAAAAATATCCACACTGCCGATGGAAAGCTGGACAACCTGATGTTTGCACATCATTTCTAGAGTGGATCCAAATTCCCAGCTAACAATTTTAGGCTGTGAGAATGTTTCCCCAACATTTCCATTAAGTAAAACAATGTTAAAAATGTTATTTTGAAATGTTTCAATTGTCCAGTATTACAGATGTTTTAACATTATTGCTGGGTTATAAGACTGTAAACAGAGTGTGTGATAATGTATTCTGTGAGACTCTGGGCAGCTGCTGGTTCTGTCTGTGTGTTTGTAAACAGAACCACATCTGCGGATTGATCCTGCAGCTGTTAATACATGCATGTTGGCAGGGACGCGTTCAGCATGCGACGGTGTTATTTTGAACCTGCGTGTCGACAGATGTGTCAGGCAGGGAACGGAGCATTTCCTGTGAAATTCCGACATTCCAGCTATAAAAAGCAGAGAATCGGATCGTGTGCATTCTCTCCTGATGAAGAGCAACTACAATATCTTCTCAGTCTGTCTGGTGTGAGTTCTGCTGATGAATGCTGGTGTTCGTGCTGTGCTGTCCCAGCTAACAGCTTTTATCTTCTGTGAACACAAAAGAAGATATTTTAAGAAATCTTCCTGTGGTTTTGCGTCCATACAGTGGAAGTCAATGGGTGCCACTGTTGTTTGATTACCAATATACTTCAAAATATCTTCTTTTGTGTTCCTCAAAAAAGCCATATAAGGTTGCAATGACATGAGGGAGAGTAAATGATGGGAGAAATTTTATTCTGGGGTGAATTGTCTCTTTAACACGCGGCTGCATGTCTGACGATCTGTCAACATCGATGATGCGTTCCTGAGGCGAGTCAAACGCAGCTGTGTTATGAAGATCGTCCGACGAGCGTTGCTGGTTCGGGAGAGGTGAACAAACATATACTGAGAGGGGGGGTGATGTTTGGGCCAACTGAAAGCTAAGGGAGGGGGTCTTATGTAAGACTTTGCTCAGTGAGTTCCAGGCATTCTTAAATATGGCAAGAGATATGTTGTTCCTCTAGAGGACATTAAGAGAGGGAGTCAGGGGGAGAGATTAAACAGGAGTGCAGGTTTTGGCAGAGAGAGGTCTCCAGACTACACCACAGGCTTGGTGGGATTTAAGAGATTAAGATGTGTGGAGTAAAATGTATCAGAGAATGAGATGAGTGTCTGTGAACTGAGGGAGAGAGAGAGAGAGAGAGAGAGAGAGGTGGTAGAGAGGAGATTTAGTAGTAGTTCCTCGCCCGTGTAAATCGGTTTGTTGGTAACGTTTATTTTAAAGAACTGATCTGAGAAATCTCGTGCTGTGTGGTGAGGTAGCTACTTTTTATAGCTGCTTTTCTTTACTATGTTTTCGACTATTTTTAATTAGTGTTAAATTATTTGTGCAACTTTTCCATTGACCAATTTGTTCATTCATGCAAAAACTATTACAGCTCTGATTAAATTACGTCTATGCATTAGTTATAACTTATAATGTTTAGTTATAAGTTATAATTAATTTGATAATCGCTAACAACTTTCACAAAAGAGCAGCTTAACTGTAGTAGAACGCCTGCGGTTTGGGAAGTTACAGCTTCACAACTAATTCTCACATGCTTCGCATACACGAGATCTCACTGAGCTCTGTCTCAGCATCTCTTCATGTCCTGGGAGGCTGTGAACACAGGGCGAGGTACAGCGGGGCGAGGCTGAGTCACACGAACTCACGGCTGTCTGGCTGCTCCAACCTCGGCTGCCATTTTCACCCTCCTTCATCCGTTCTGACCTCCAGCCACCTCTCTTCCTTTCCTTAAAAGGAAATGCCTTTCTAATCACCCCAAACAGTGTCTACCCCTCTCACACCAAACAACCTTTCCTGTCATCTCCGCTTACATAAATAGCAGGTTTGGAATTGAAGGAGGAAACGGCGCCCCCTAGTGGCGAATGAGCAGCATGTTCTTCAGCTGTATGCAAATAATGAATATATCATGTCGCATCACGTGCACATCCCCCCTGATTTAAAAGACAAGACACTCCTGATAACTCCTGA
>JAZGTJ010001318.1:14392-43855 GCA_036877575.1 Botia almorhae | reverse complement strand
GGAAACAACCAAGATGGAGTGGTGGCGAGCCAGCCCGCCCGCGTGGTGGATGAGCGCGAACAGATGGCCATCAGCGGAGGCTTCATCCGCAGGTGAGAGGCCCGGAATTTCAGGACACTGCGGCTAAGCTGGACAAAACAAAGAGAGGCCAGAGGGTTAAATAAATCTGGTCGAGACAGCTCTGTACGCTCGGATAAAAGGCTTAAAGGGTCAAGTGTACATTATCTTCTGGTGTTTGTTTGCGGAAAATGTAAGAGATAATGTACAGTCAGCTGGACATCAATAGGACAATAAGCCAGTCTGAGTGATCGGCTCTTGTGTTATTTATTTGATTTATTTTTTACATTGTCCTTATAACATGGCTACTTAAAGCTGCAATTCATAACAGATCAGTGTTCAAAACTGTTCTTATCTTACCCTGATTCACAACAGCTAAGTTTATAATAACGATTGTTCATTTAAGCTGTTGGTCAGATTTACCAGGAAATATCAGTTTGGCTTCATGTATGTAAAGTAACCTGCAATTTTATGTTTCCAACAGAGATGGCGATAAAGAGGCAGAAGTTACAAATTGCAGTATCTGGACATTAAATATTGATTTGAGTTTAAATAGTTTTAATATGTAATTTATAGTTAAGCCTAAAGCCTTCACTGTATAGTACATTATAACAATATAGACAACAGTCAAATATACAATTTAGTGGTACAAACATTTTACAGCTAACTGCCAGGACTGACCAATCAGAATCAAGTATTTTCCATAAAGCTGTTTCGAAACACAACACATTTAAAAAAGCACATATAAATAAAACGAATAATTCCAGTGGCCATATATGAAGCACAGATAACAAGATTTTGCCACTTCATGCTTGGACTGCTGTACATTGAGAATCATCTTCAATCCAGAGTGTTTTTGAATGCAGGGTAACAGATGATGCCCGGGAAAACGAGATGGACGAGAACTTGGAGCAGGTGGGAGGCATCATCGGTAACCTGCGTCACATGGCTCTCGACATGGGCAACGAGATCGACACTCAGAACCGCCAGATTGACAGGATCATGGAGAAGGTAGGGAAGATGTCACATGACCCAAAATCCTACAGATACTCGATGCAATTCTAATTTACCTTCATAAAACAGAGTCAAGATGTGCTTTAACAAATCTTCCTTTGCTCTCAACCAGGCCGATTCCAACAAGACCAGGATTGATGAAGCCAACCAGAGGGCCACAAAGATGCTTGGCAGTGGCTAAGCCCCCAGTAGCTCCTCCTTTTACCAGCCGAGCTGTTTGTCATAAAGGCAATGCGCTTATCATGGTATTTACCTTCTAGGTTTGCACACATGCACATATCATTCAGCCCCCCCATTGTAAATGTTGTTCTTACGTGTCGTCCGTCAGCTTTTTCAATGATTGTCCGTAAATGATTTCTTAAACTCCTTTTCATTTGTTCCAAAGGTTGTATATAGTGCTGACTCGATGGCTCTCGCTCAATTGTGAAGTTTATATTCTCTTTATAACCTATATACATACACGCATGTATGTGTACATATATCTCCTTGTATGTGTATACATATATGTGTATATATATATCAAATTTTTGCCGGAGGAAATATATATATATATATAATAGGAATGCTATACAAACTGTCTTTCTTTTTCAGTATCTTAGTATCGTCTTGGTAAAACTGTCACGCCACTCGGCTGCTGTCATGCTCCTTATTTTGATGTTGTTATGACAAATGAAGAATGGGATAAAAAGATTTCGCAGATGATATTAATACAACTAGCACTTACAATCCATGTCCTCGGTTCATATCCCCATGACAACCATAATCAGTTACTGTTTAGACAGCGTGCAACTAGATTCTGTAGCTGTGGTAGTCAAGCATTGCATTTCAAGTGACGTGAATTGTGCGTTATGCATGACGATGTGTAGATCTTAGCGTCTTATCAATAAAACTCGTTTCAAAAAGATGACAAAAAAAATCGCGGCAGTAGCAAAGTCGACAAACGCATGCTCAGTATTATGACACGGTCGAGCGTTTCATATAACCGCAACATCGCAATAGTGCCACTGTTTCCGTCGATATATATTCACAGACTGTGACCTTTTTGTTGTAAAATAATGCAACGTGACTTTGATGAGGCAACGCAACGAGAACACGGTGGCGTGAAGGTTCTGCAAAAATGACTTGTTTTCTAAAACGAATATGCAGTCGGGTGTAGAAACTGTCCGGACGGGTGGGGACTGGTTGTTTACTGTATCATAGGTTTTGGATGCTCTGAAGAAACAAATAAATAAACATTTGCAATGTAAAGAAAAGACGCATATTTCCGAGAGACCTTACTTTTATAAGACGACTGTATTCTGTTAGTTTACTTTCCCCGTGTGGTTTGTTATTGGTAAAAAATGATAATAATCCATAACAAAAAAAGGTTTTTTTTGTTGCTTCTGTACTTAGAGCTATGCACACCAAATCACTAAGATGTTGTTATAAGTCAGATAAATCACTTACCTGAATGACACAAGTTAAACTGTGAAATCGATGTCCCCAAACGCATGTAATATTAAACTCCCTCTGTATCCGGTCAGTTTGTGAAGTGGTTGACATTTTGTAGCTAGCTGAATTGATTAAAAGTAATACACCTCTAATCGCTGTGGCTCTCATTATTGTCTCGCACAAAACAGCTGATCCACTCTTACACCTGTTTTTACATGAGCTGGTTTATCCTGTCAAACAGAGTCAAAAAGGTCCAGAGTCATACTGTTACTGGCCGGGTTCTTGTAACAAAAGCTTACAATGTATATAAGACGTTTATCTGTGTGTTACCTGGGATTCAAACCTGTGATGTTGCAGTCGCCCCCATGTTTTACCACTGCTGTGTCGATCAGCATCTGCATATATTTGTCAGATATATAATTCATATATAATATATAATATATACATTATATTATATAATGTATATATTTTTTGGGGGGTCTTTAACCTTTTTAGGCCAAAGAGCCCTGGTGAATAGACAGGCTGTTATATACTGTATACAAATGTTCAATTACATGACTCTGTACATAAATAACGATTATTTAAAAATAGATTAACATGCTAGCTACAATTATATACGTTTTAATCTTACTCAAAAGTTAACGTGGGAAGGACAATGACACATTTAGCTGAACTTCAGCTGTCTTTGGTTGACATTAACATCATATAATTAGCAGACCCTGTTGCTCTATTGTCGTGACAAAAATAAGGCCGAATGCTAGGAGACGGTAATCACGGTTCGGAGAAAACTGATTTCAGATCAGCGCATGTACAGGTGGCCCTGTCTTGGCTGGGGTGATGCCCAGGAAGTGTTAATTAATGAGGATAATTAATTTACTGCTGCGGTAAAATAATTAAGACACACAACCTAATTTTCTTCCATTAGGTATGTTGATATTGCTGATGCTCAACACAGCCAACAAACAACTGGCCACAGATCTATCATAGTCTATAAAATGAGAAGATAGTTACATGTCCCGGCATGCAACTACAAAGATCTAGAACCTGCAACAGAATGACGTGTGCTTGAAAATATACTAAGAGGTGTGTGGAAGAAAAAGGCAGAAAGATGCAGAATTGTTGACAGCTCATTAAATATTATTTTATGCAAGATGCTGTACAAAAGTACAGATTCATGGAAATTAATCTGCATCCATTTCCGGGCCTTTATGTATATGCTTTCATTCATAGGAGATGAGAGACGTTTATCGTGTAGCGCATAATACACAAGTGAAAAACAGTAAGAGGTCTTTCGTGGCATCGCACGTTTGCGGTAAATGAGATGTTTAAAACCGCGTTGCAACACGAAGCGCATTAAATATTAATGAAGAAAAATATCAAGACTGCGGGCAGAACGCTGGACAGCTTCATGTGTATACAGCATTTCAAAAGTGAATCCATCTCACAGAAGATAAAGCTAATTACCTCTATTAAGAGCAAGAGTGGATGATGAGGAGGAGAGAGCTTGATGTTGTATGAGATCCAGTGAAATAATGTGTTTTCACAAGACGCTGTGCAGCTGCTGGTTATGCATGCGTGTTTGTAAACAGAACAGCGTCTGTCGATTGACCTTATAGGTGATGATACATGCTGGTTATGTTGGCAGGGACGGGCGCGGCATGTGGCACGCATTTTTATTTCCAACCTGCCAGTCCACAGACGTGCCAGGCCGGGAAGGCCGCATATCCTCTTCAAATCCGTCTGCGAAACGGATCGTGTGTGTTTGTCTTGTGTGAGTTCAGCTGATAAATGGCGGCGTTGTAGTGCGCTGTCCGGGTGACCCAAAGCTAATTAAAAGCGCTGGAGATTTACGACACAAAGACGCGACCTCTCTCAGGCACAGGGACGGTCTTTGCTCATCTAACAACACCTTCCGACACACAGCAAATAAAGGTGCTAGTATTTTTTTGCATTACAGTGTTTAAAATATTCTGCATCCTATTTTATATTATTTTTCAGAGCTTATTAGATGGCTGAAAGAAAAGTCCTATAGGTTTGCTTCGTGGGAAAGACTCGGTACCACTCAGGAACCTGCTTAGAATACCCTAGCAACACCCTAGCAGCAACATAGCAACCTGCTTGAACCACTCTAGCGTTGTGGTGGCTAGTTTCTACCTTTCCTTCCCTGCACTGCCACAGCTGTAGTTGATGCTGCATAGAGCTTCAGCACACTTCCCCTCCCTGACGCTTCTAGACCACTATTACAGAGTCAGCCGAAGGCAAAGCTGTTTTGGCCGGCATTTACCACCACACCTCAAAGGCAGAGTAGGTGATGTTTTTTCCCACAAGCATTTCCTCACATCCACATGACAGCTATCACCTGATCTTATGCTTTCAGAACTAGCTTGGTTTTGCTAGCCTCTCCAAATTGGCCTGCCTGGCCTTTAACACACAGCTGCATGTGTGACGATCCATTAACATCTGTGATGCGTTACTGAGGTGAGCTGAGCAGGTCAATTGTTTTACGAAATTCAGTTCCTTCTTCGGTTCCGGAGGGGTGGAGAAAGAAGGACTGAGATGATGTTTTGGGTGATGGCAAGAAACATGACAAAATATAATGTTCCTCCAGAGGACTAGAGAGAGACTGAGAGAGAGCGAGACTGAGAGAGAGCGAGACTGAGAGAGAGCGAGACTGAGAGAGAGAGAGAGATTGAGAGAGAGACTGAGCGAGAGATAGACTGAGCGAGAGAGCGACTGAGAGAGAGACTGAGCGAGAGAGAGACTGAGCGAGAGAGAGATTGAGAGAGAGCGAGACTGAGAGAGAGCGAGACTGAGAGAGCGAGACTGAGAGAGCGAGACTGAGAGAGAGCGAGACTGAGAGAGAGCGAGACTGAGAGAGAGCGAGACTGAGAGAGAGAGAGACTGAGAGAGTACTGCAGGAAAACTGAGAGACTGAGGATGTGATGAGAGTATGTGCATCTCAGCAAGAACAAAACAGCAACTGAGAGAGAGACACACAGAGAGAGAGAGAGAGAGAGAGAGAGAGAGAGAGAGAGAGAGAGAGAGAGGTGGTGGTANACTGAGCGAGAGAGAGACTGAGAGAGCACTGCAGGAAAACTGAGAGAGAGAGAGAGAGAGAGAGAGAGAGGTGGTGGTATAGAAAGGGTGGGGCTCGTAGATAAAGACACCGCCGCATTATCTCTCTCTCTCTCACTCTGTCTCTCTCTCTCGTTTACAGTATGCTCCTGTATGTTAGCGAGGCTTTACTGCTTCGCTTGTATCAATCGGTTTGTTGGTAACGTTAATCTGAAGGAACTGATTTGAAAAACCTTGTATGGTAATGTAGGTATTTTTATAGCGGCTATTTCTTGTTCATTAGTGTTAAATTATCCGTCAACCCGTTTATTAATTCATTCCAAACCCTTAATAGCTCTGAATAAATTAGCATTATGCATTTCAGTATTCAAATAGCATTGATGTAGTTAGCTTTATTTTGATAGAAGGTAACTGCTTTTAAACAAGAGAAGCTTCAGTGTAGTGGAACTACAATGTACGAGTATACGAGTAGCTTATGGGAAGCTATAGCTTTACAACAGATTCTCACATGCACAAGGTCTGTGTGTTTACAACACACTGTCAAGTGTGACGCCGCGCATTAGAACAAGCATCTCCTCATGTCCTGTGGGACTATGAAAGCAGGGCGAGCTACGCCGAGGCGAGGCTGAGTCATGCTAACTCGCCAACCTTGGCCTGCTGTTTTCACCCCCTTTCATCCACTCTGACCTCCAGCCACCTCTCGTCTCTTCCCTTAAAGGAAATGTCTTTTCTAATCACCCCAAACAATGTCCACCCCTCTCACACCAAACGACCTTTCCTGTCGTCTCCGCTTACATAAATATTTAGTCGATTAAGAACCAAACGAAGGGGAAACGCTGACCCCTAGTGGTGGATGAGCAGCATGTTCTTCACCTATACGCTAATAATGTGTATATAACAACAGATGTTGTATATATCGGTTCAGTATTTGCATATACAGTCCGCATGGATTAAAACACTCACTGAACGATGTTGGTTCATGGTTTATATCTATTTGAAATAAGCTATTTAACAAGATATATAGTATATATGTATTAGTGTGTGTGTAAATATACAATTCTAAGAAACTGTGTTTTCTTACTGTATAAATCCAAGACTGCATCTGCAAACAGATTCTTCACCACTGAGAATATACAATACAAAATCTCAATCGAATCAAAATTATAATATATTGACAGAATTGTGATGTCACACGCTATACGGAGGTCATCGCTATGGAGATGAAAGCACAGAGCAATGAATCACACGGAGCGTGAATCATCCTCTGCTCCTTGAATTGAAGGCTTTGAAAACACTCAGTGATCCCACAGGACTGAGGCGGAAGAGTAACTTTGAGGTCACGGCGAACCCCTCTATTTTCCAAATCGTTTCTACGGCGATGCAAATAATCCATGTCCCTTCATTCCCATTCAGAGGAAACGGGACAACTTGTTTATGCGTTTATGTTCCTTATGAGTCCATTTCACCACAGCGGGATTTAAGCATAGGATAACAGAGAGAGCTTCCCCTGAGGGGGACACCAGAATAGAAATCAAATTAACTCGAGTGAAAACTCCCGTCCTGAGAGCGATTCTCCATCCTTCCTCCGAGTCTTCAGCTATATAAAGCACCATGATGAATGGATAGACAGTATTAATAGAACAAGTGACAAGGAATTGTTTAATAATTACTTTAAACATCTCTTTTTAATTCTGGCGCAGATTATGTCCAAAACGTATTCCTTGTTCCTCTAAGACTGCTTCTTAAATGTTCGACCAATCACTGCACTCGAGCTGCTGCTGTGTTACATTCCCGGAGCGTAACATACGCACAGCTTTAAACCTACATCAAACCAAACTGTGATGGAAATCATCAACATGTTGAACATGCACAGCTCGTCCTCAAAAGTCAATCAAGGTTCTACCAAGTCTTTATATAGATCTGCAAATATGACAGGGAGTTCAAAGCGGTGCTCACCTCGGGCTTATGGTTCAAAGCTCTCCACAGCAGTCAGGGTTCCTGTAAAAGGCAGACAGAGGAGCTGTCAGGCAGCTGATGCCCGGCGGGCGAGATTCACCCGCAGCGTCGCTTCAAAGGCAAACGACAGACACTCGCATCCTGGAAGCCCAAAATGTCTTTGCTAATTTCTCTCGTGCTTCCCGCTAATTGGGGTGAGATTAAAACAACCCGACTACAACGAGGGTCGTGTGAAGCAAAGGGCACGTACAGTGCACATACAAATACTAATAACTACACAATCCAAGAATCAAATCAAGTGGGGTGTGTTTCAAAACAAACAGTGTTAACTACCTGCGGGTCTCCACAAACATAGATTTACTATAATAATAATAAAATCTAAACATATGTTTCCTATACATTTCATGTATAGAATATATATGTATACATTTGTATTATGTGATGGGGTTTGTGTGGTCTACACGCACTGTTTAACACTATTTTTTTACCCTATAATCTCTCGCATAGTTTTACAATTCCAGATTGCAAAGGGATTGCCAACATTATGCCTTTAATCAACAATATTTACAAACCCTGTAATCCCATCAGTTAATCTCAAATCTCATCTAATAACATGATCTGACTGACCGACTCATGTCCAGCTATAACAGTACAAGCAGTTACAATCTATACCTGTAAAGAGTATAGCCAATACTCTGTTATAGCATATGACACAGATCTGCAAAAGGATCAATTATAAGATCTTGGTTAGAGAATTGGGCTTGTAACCTAAAGGTTAGGTCACTATCACTGGTCACCAACACTGGTGAGGAGTGAACACACACCCTAAGCAGTGGGCAGCACACTACTACGCCCGGGGAGCAATCAGGGTTATGTGCCTTGTTCAAAGGCACTTCAGTTGCTACCTGCCAATGCTGAAATCAAACCAGGAGCCTTCTGATTACAAACCCAAGTGCTGCCCACTGCTCTGGTGTGTGTTCATGGTTTGCAGTGTGTGTGTGTGTGTGTTCGTTCACAACTCACTACTCCAGTGTGTATTTAATATCTGGGGTGAGGTTCCTATCAAAGGATGAGAAGAGGGTAATGGAGGGAAGAGGGGATGAAATGGCACAACAGAGCGAGTTGGGGGAGAGAGTGAGTGTAGGTTATGTCTGAATGATGAGGTCAATGGCTGGTTTCCAGAGGTGTGAGTTCCTGTAGTGGTGAGATGAGTGAGGGTGAACTAGGCAAGGAGAGCTTGTAGGTCTGCAGCATGTGGCTTCTGTAGGCGAATGCTTAAGTCCCCAAAAACAGAGAGGGGAACTGAGAGGACTCTCATACTGGGGGATGAGGAGAGAAGCACATCCAGCACCTCCAGGAAGTTGTGTAACGGAACGGGGGGTGGTATACTACGACAACAGGAATTTGTTAAGAAAATGAGATGGTCACTGCATGACATTCAAATAAGTAATTGTGGCACAGTGAATGTACAAGAGCATTATTCCTTGTCCATTATTCCATAAACAAGAAACCACCTCTCCACTTGTTTCCCACCTGTGGAACAAAGGTGAATGTTTGTACAACAACATCAATGCAAAATATCAACCCCAGCACCTGATGTTATCTCTTGATATCACCTGAGGGCCCTTTCACACCCGGAACAGTGGGCAGCACTGCAGCATTTAGGGAGCAATTGGGGGTAAGGTACCCTGCTCGAGGGCACCTCAGTTGTTTCCTGCCAGCATTGGGAATCGAACCAGCAACCTCTGGGTAACAAGTCAGACTCTCTAACCAGTAGGCGCTGACTGAGTATGAATTTCACACAACGCAACATACTTTCCATCTGATCAGCCCGTAGTTGTATTTATCACCATGGTAACTTAAATCAGTGGTTTTTAAGCTGTACACACAAACATTACACACACCTGACACACACACAGACACCCATGTTGGATGTTTAATGCAGACATTCCATAGACATAATGGTTTTATATTGTACAAACTGTGTATCCTAACCCCCTACACTGAACCTAATCACGACAGAAAACTTTCGGCTATGTTAAAGTTTATTTTAGAATAGATCGTTCTGTATGATTTATAAACTTGCTTCCTCATGGTGTCCAAAAATATGTCCCTACATGACCAAAATGTACTTGTATTCACTGAACTACTGTTGTGTTACACTGATTATTTGTGTGTTTTCACATTTCAATTGGTCATAACATTTTATCAGCAGTAAAAAAACACCCAGCCAATAACAAAACTTCTCTTTGGGGTTGTTTACATTATGCTTTGTGACATACACACACAATACACAAATGAGCTGTCACACGAAATACGAAAACAAGAATTAAAACACAACAGGGGAGGTGCTGAGAACAGATATAATTACAGATCAACACACAGAGAAACAGCAGATTCAGGAGAGAAACACAACCGCAAATGTAAGAACAACTTACGTCCTCTTTCCTATTTAAATGATACTTTTGATGTCATCGTCAATTAATGTGTTTTTTCACTAACTTCTAATCAAGAACTTTCAAAGAGTTCATAGAGAGAAGAATTGGAAACGAGTTACTGAAGAGATACAGTAAGTGATGGAAATTTATGATAATAAATAATGAAATAAATGAAAACTATTTGACATATTACAGTATTTATTTGCTACAAATTGTTGTAGTTTAGACATCTTCTTCTTACACCTAAACTTAATTTGTCGAACAGTGTTGTCGCGTTATAAATCACATTTAAAATCTGAAGAATTAATTTATTGCGGTAATCAACTTAGTGCTGGATTTCTCACTAGAACCCCTTTCACAAGTGCTGGTAAATTACCGTCAAGAGGTTGTGTGTGAAAAGTACACTTGTGTATTTACCAGTAAAGTCAAATAATTAGTAATTTGCTGGTAAATTACCAGGATAACAGTGTGAAAGGGGCTTAGGTCAGAACTAGACTAATTTGACTAAAGTTAGCAAGTACGATTTGGATTAGCAACCATCCAGCAACACTCAGTCACATTTCAGCGATAGGATGTCAGAGAATTACAGAATTTGGTACTTTTTATTGGGGCACTGTACCGAGGCCAGTGGATGGAGTGGCTTTGTGATGCCCCTCAGGGTACCGGATGGCCCCTCCTATATCATCATAGACAGAGTTGTGTGTGTTGACGTGGGACAGTGTATTCAGACCAGAGTAACTGGACTTTTTTTGTTTAGGCTGCGTATCAAGGCCCTTAAAGTCCCACAGTTTTACACACACACACACACACACACACACACACACAGTTTTCTTCCCTTTTGTCTTCCTCAGAAATGGACCAGTCTGTATATTTCCAATTTCTTCTCATTGGTGAGTGTGTGCCTCTGGTTTCATGTTTGATTTATAATGTCATTAGAATCGCCCGTTTTTCTTATTAAACACTCTCTTTTAGCTCTCTGCTCATTTTCTGAATGCACTCAGCGCCGGTATTACTATGTACATTTACATTTACATTTAGTCATTTAGCTGACGCTTTTATCCAAAGCGACTTACAAATGAGGAAAGGAAGCAACTTCGATTACAATAAGAGACAAGTAAACATGAATATGACCTGGACTGAGGCTCAGAGTTACTGCAGAGAGAACTACACAGATCTGGCCACAGTCAACAGCACGGAGGACGAGAGAGAGCTGAAGAACAGTGTCTCTCAGAATGTGGGCGTCTGGATTGGGCTGAAGAAATGTGGTGACTGTAATCGAAAGTGGGTGAATAGTTCACTGGGTGACCCTGAACAAAACACGATCATATGTACCTTTATAACACAACTATAAGCCTCATAGTTGAAGGGGTAGCTTATCCAAATATGAACATTTGCTGTTAATTTACTTGATCTAAGGTGTAGGCAGGGGCGCCGCTAAGGGGCCCCCAGAGATCTGCTTTATTAGTAATAACACTACTAGGGGGGCCCAACCTCATATTTTGTCATAGGCCCTAAAATTGCGAGCGGCGCCCCTTGGTGTAGGTGACATGTTTTCTTCAGTAGAACAATGTTTTTTTCCTTCTTCATAAATGCAGGTGCCGTGTCTTTAAGATTCAGAAAGGCAGGTACAGGCACAACAAAGTGAAGTCTTAAGCAAAACGTTCAGCCTGATAAATTGCTTACTGTGAACTAATTGACTGAGTAAGAGGAGCGCAGATACAGAGAGATAACACACACTTTATCTGGAGTGAGATTGAAGGAAAATGTTAAACAAGCTTTTTTTACCTCAGAAAGTAAATGATACTTCTTTGAAACAACAATCCCGGAGAGGTGCTCAGTGCTTCTGCAGACAGAATTATGGCCAGTCTGGCTAACCAGTCTTATTCACTGATTACTGGGGCTTATACTAGGTAAGCGAGGTCATGCTTTTGTAACCTCTGATTTCTGGATTGTTGTGTTCAGTGACATGTGGGAGTGGTCAGATAATAGTGACTCCACATTCAGAAACTGGAAGCCTGGTGAACCCAATGGTGGCAAAAACGGAGTTCAGGTGGAAAATTGTACAGTGGCCCAAGTAAAAACGAACGATCAGAATGAAAATGGAAAATGGAATGATGTGTCCTGCAGTCTCAAGCGTACCTTTGTGTGTCATGAAGGTGAGTAATAAAACTCTGTGTGTTTCACGGCGGAACTTTTGTCATTATCAAAATGACAAATTCATCCACAGTTTGGTTTGGTCTCACGCCCAGTTTCTGCTTGTGGCTTGTTCTGTGTGCAGATAGGCTAATATTGATCAAGAAGAATCTGAGCTGGCCTAATGCTCTGGAATACTGCAGAAAGTATCATGTGGACCTGGTTTCAGTTGATTTAGAGGAGATTCAGCGCTGGCTGAAAGACGTGGTGAAGCAGGCCAGCACTAAGGAGGTGTGGCTGGGGTTACGTCACTCCTGCATTGTGGGCATTTGGTTCTGGGTCAATGGAGAGATTATGTGCTATCAGAACTGGAATCCGGAGAATGGAGGAACAGTGGAGGGCTGTGAGCATGAAGTGAGATCTGGAGCTGTTCAGTTTGATGATCAGCGCTGGATCAGCCTTCCTCAAACGGAGGAACTCGACTTCATCTGCATTAGATATGATTAAACATTAAAGGATAAGAGTCTGGCACTTCCTGTCATACTGTTCTATTCATTTTTATTTAAACTGTATGAAACGGTTCTGCAGTAACTTACAGCATAATGACTCAATTCTGTTGTTTTGTTTTGCTATTTTTTTTATTCGTAACTATTGAATTAAGAAATGTGCTGCGTTATTAGGAAATGCTGATGTATTTTGAAGATTAGCAAACGTTGATCATATTTACTCTTCAGATGAGCCACTTTTGTTCTGTTCTGCGCGTGATTTTTAAAAACATATCTGAGTTAAATAAAATTCATTTTTGATCTTACCACAATCATATCAGTTCTCTAAATTTATTTGATAACTAAAATATTAATATACGATATGTGTGTTTTATAAATCTCTTTATTTATTGGTTTAGGTTCTTCTGTCTTTCAGATTCCCGATATCCTGCATGTAAAATTAAATACAATGAATGTTGCGTCGCGTATGTGTTTGACTAATACAAACCTGTGCGTTGTCATATTGTGTACTCGTTGTGCGCGGTCCTGTGGTGGTAATCACAGCATCAGGTGCTATATCATGGTATAATTATTTGCTTAGCTGTGCATTTAATGCTTCATGGCCAGAAACATCTGTGCATTGGATTGTAAATTTGAATGAGCTCTGAGTGTGGGTGTCCAACTGCATCATTTGTTTATACAGGCAGTGTAAACCCCCCAGTCACTCTTAAAATGAAACATTTCCAGTCATATTTCAAAAACAGGATTTGCACTCTTTAAAAAAAAGGAAATCATGAAAATATAAAACAAAACAAAGCTTTAGTTCTCAATATAAGATAGAAAATGTGTCAAATGTATAGACTGATTTTTTCGATAACACAAATGCACACAGTCGTTTGAACGTTAAACACGTAAATATATAACCACATGTAAATATATAAAACGTGTGTATTTATGTATAAAATGCGGCGCGTCATAACTGACGCATCCAGTGTAGAAAGTTTAACTATGAGCTCTTTGCCTTTAAGGCGACGCTCGCGTCGTTTGGCCACGTGTTATTTATTAAAGGTAGCGATTTATTAACATCGTCTTTCCTAAACTTATTTTCGTACCACCGCTAAGTGTCCAAACCTATTGCGTTAGTGCATTAGGAAGCACAGTGTAGTTTGTATACGCTTATTATAGTAATATTTATTAAGACCAGTCCGGTCGTGTAGATTAGTGCGTATTGATGTCAAGATGAATTTAAATGTCAAAAAAGTAACTCCACGTGTCTGCTATGATGGAGCAGAGGAGAGCCACTGTGTGAAAACATCCAGTCCCTTTCGTACAGGTCCAAAATAAAAGTGCACGTTATGGGATAACTCGACACAGGCGGTAGAAGACGACCCTCCAACGAGACAATACAGAGCTGTCCATCCCGTACTGATCACCACCGTAGCCAAACACAGCAGGAGAAGAACCAGGCAAGACCTTCGAGTGGACTCCTCTGCATGCAGGAGACAAGTAGGTGTTCAAAACACAAAAATCTGAACACACAAAGTTCACGCGTGGAAATTTGCTTAAAAAAATAGGTTGACGTCGTACCTTGATCCAAAGCGTCCTCTGAAACTCTGAACCGGACTCTGCGTTTGTTTGACGGCTGTTGTGCATGTACACTTTCTGTTTCCTTGACGCTTACCCTCTTCTTTAAAATAGAGACTAAGCCATTCGAAGGAAACGTCTAGAGACACAAAGGAGAAAACGTATAAAATAATGCACGCAACACAATCAAATGATGCTTGATGATCAATCGTGTAATAACAACCGCAAACCACACGGGGGCAGCATGTGCAACCGTGTCAAATGTAACTGTGGTCATTGCGTTTTCATGTTACTTTATTGCTATGTAACAGAATTTGGGTCATGATGTGATCAGACAGTATTTTTGTTTCTAAAATCAAATCAGGGGACAAAATGGAAGTGATACGTGATTTCAAATTAGTTCACAAAAGGTCTTAAGATCTATGTCTAACAAAGACTTAATGTCATGATAATTCAGTTTGTCTGAATTATGAAATGTCGCAAAGCGTCCTAGCCCTTTCAGAATGTGTGCATTTGGCTGTTCTGGTGTCAGTTTGGCCTGTTTTTAAGACAGCCACACCCAACAGCTTGGGAAACCGAAAACTCCCTTCATTAAACTGCTTCAGCGGCGGCTGTAACGCTGTGGATGACGTCTCACTCGTTTGTTGTTATAAAGCAGAAGACACGCAGCAGCTAAACAGTGTGGTCTGAATTGTGAGTCACATCTGCTCTTTTAAATAAGTTTTATTCAATATAATTCTTTAAGGACGAATATTAATACCTTGCATGCTTACCCAGCTAACAGTTTTAGGTTGCAAGAACGTTTCCATTAAGTAATAACAATGTTACGAACATTATTTTCAAAGTTCTAGAAACGTTCAAAACATCCACTTTTTAAAACATATTAATGTTACTGTTTGGGTCTAAGAACGTTATTCAAACTTTTTAAAACGCTCCACTAACACCTTAAAAGCAACGTTTTTTATATTTTTCATATAACAACAATAATGTTAAAAAAATTCTAAGAACGTTTTTTGATCACTCTGAGAGAACTTTTAGACAACATTAGCCAATGTTCTGAGAACGTTCCCTGTGAGCTGGCCAGTCCCTGAGGAGTACAAATGGTTCAGTAAGAGAATGAGTTGGAGATACTGCAGCGTGCTGTTTTATTGTGAGGACAGATGGTTGTGTGTGAGAGATTAACATCTCTCCTGCAGTGTCGTCCCTCTTACCTCCTCTATCTGAATGAGTTTGGCCAGCTCATCCACAGGAATCTGGCCATCGATGTCTGTCTCTTCCTGAAGTTCCTCATTCCAGTACTCATCTTCTTCAAGGTCTTCCTCCTGGCCTTCCTCCTCCTCATTCAGTTCACAGTGGTCATCTGGCTCTGATTCAGCCTCTTGTTGTGAGCGGTCACCCGCACGCTTTTCTTGTGTACTTGAGTTCACTAAAGCTCGCTCTTGTTCAGCGCCTCTGTGTTCGGTTACATGGGTTGGGCTGTTTGGTAGCGTTGTGTCAGTCGTGTTCTGCAACAAAAGTCTGTTTTTAAACAAGCTCACTAAAACAAAACTTGTGAATAGAAAACAAATGTTTTACCTTTTCTGCCTTGGGGTTTGGTCTGAAAGAGAATCAGACAGAGTTTGCAAATGATTATTTAAAAGATGTTTTTTATTATATTATACCTGTATGTGTGTAATATTTTCTGTTATAGAAACACAGTCATTTTTAGTGTTTCAATCAATTTGGCTTTAATATGATAAACATTATTTTCACTTTGCGCCTTTGGAAGTACAAGAAGTTCTCGATGTGCTTTACACAGCAAAATCAATGTACAAAACAGACAGGAAGGCAAATGCATACTACATAATACGTTATACCAGTGCATAATACAGACAAAAAGTACAAATTTACTTTTGCATTTTAAAGTAGCTTAACTTGTTTTGTTTGAGTTTTATTGGTTTTTGTTAGGCAGAGTAACGACAGGGTGGAGTAGAAGAAATGTTCTATAAATGTTGTATTAAGTTCTAAAACACGTAATCACTGTCTCGGACAATCCTGGTTTGCATATAGTCTTACCTCTGGTGTGTTCTGCAGATGTGACTCAGTGAGTTCATATGCGTTTTCTCTTTCTCACTTACGGTTGTGTTTAAAGGAGAGTTACGTTTGGTTTGGATGCTGGTTTTCCACTGGGACTCTGAAACCAAACAGAGAATTAAAGTCTCTGAATGTCTGGCCTTCATCTCTCTCACAAATATACACAAAAACATAAATATTACACGCATGCACAGAGCTGTTGCCAGGGAGAGACATCTGGAAACATTATTCCAGGACCCAGAACAATTTGGGGGCCCCAATAAATGCATCTTTACACTGCTCTGTGCTCTCTGCAATTCCTTGCACCCAAAACAATAGTTTACCAAAGCTGTGTGAAATTCTCCAGCTTTGACTTTTACCCAGTTGGTCTTGTTGACTGATAATCAGACAGTCTGACCTTTGTGCTTGAGTGAAGTAAGAGAGTTAGTGTGCGGACGAGCACGGCTAGGAAACGAACAGTTTCCTGAGATCAAATCAAAGCCCTGCTGTTCCAAATTATGAAGCTAGCAGCTAAACTTACATGTTTTCATTCTCATAGGATAGAAGAACAGGAAATCCTGTTACATGCAAACACTGTAGTCTCCCTTAGTTAACGATAGGTCAAGAAATAGCTATTTGTATGATCAAAATAATGGGACGCTTACCCCATTGCTCCTGTATGGAGGCCAGATTAGACAGCAGTCTCTCGTGGTACAGCTTCTCCAAACTGAGAAACTCCACTGCCCACTGATCTGAGATCAGTTAAAAGCTTAAAGAAAGCAGCACTTAAAATATGACACATTTAATACAATATCTGAGTGTATACTGTACTACTACTATAACATGACAATACCTGCTCGTTATATATATCTATGTACATTATATAACTTAAAATAGACCGTATGGTGACCAGAGGTGATAAATAATCATTGTAGGTATTTACAGAATGAATCTGTCTGTCATTGTCACAGATTTTCCACCAACACCCTTCCGTTTGTACACTCCCAACTTTCAACATGTTCTGACAACACCCTAATGGGACCCTCACCCTGGTCGTTATGACAACAGCATCAACGGGGGCGTTAAGCGACAGCAGAAAGGAAACAGTCTGAGATCAGTCTGAGATCAGACTGAGATGTCTAATTTCATGGGAAAGGATACAGTCCTCTTCAAGGACGTAGGCCTCTGCTATCTGTTTTAGAAGGAAAGCAATAGCAAGCAAAATATTACACTTTTACGATGCTGGATCAACCCAGATTTTCTCGTTATAAGTTTTAAATCAGGCTTCTGTTAAAGACTCTCGGTTAATTTCCATTTCCTGTTCGACACAGCTCTAGAGTCTTGAGTTTGAAAAGCTGTTTCAGTAAAGACCACCTTTAATAATACAGCTAACAGAACACAATGCTAATGAAACGGAAGAATGCTAAATAAAAAAAACTGACCGATTCTGACCGTACGTCTGGGGTGAAAAGGTTACAGCCGAGAAATAATTGCTCTGTTTTGTGCTCCTTGGATACATTCGTTTACATAGATGTCCTACTTTCAGCCTAATGTCGAAGACATTCAACAGAGCTAAAGAAAAGCAGTTTTTCTCCTGTGCTTTCGACTTTATCTAATTACAATCTCAATGTGAAGCAATTTGTCCTCCTGCAAAAACAAAACAGATTTGGCCACAAAATATCAGCCACCAATATCAGCAAATTCTGGTTGTTTGTTTGGATCTAAAATCTCATCTGCATGGGGCATTAAAGCACTTTTTTTTTTTAAAAACACAGGGACATGGCAACAATATATTAGTCAGTTTAGACCAGAAATGTCTTAGAAGATAAGGATGGTTGCTTATGCTGTTTTTTTTTTACAAATGTAAAACTTCCAAAATGGAATAGAGGCTTCAGAAGAGTCCAGAACTTCACAAGATGAGGGATCATGTTAGTAAAGCCTTTGTATGATGTTTTCACCTCTAATGTTTTGGCTGTGCTCTTTGTATAAGCGTAACCTTTCAGTACACACACCTGGTGTAAGGAATGAGGGAGGAGTGTGTGATCATTATCTTCAACAAGAGACTGCAGTGAAGCCAGGAGAGAAGGACTCGGCCCGGGTGGCACATTTCCAGAGCTACTGCCTGTAAAGAAATCGTATTATATTTATAAGACATGTCTTCTGTAAGCCCTGTAGAATGAATCATGTTAATGCACGAACTCTCAGGAGAGAGCGTTGTATGAACATTGTATTATTTCTTTCATCATTATTTCTTGGAATTTCTTGGAACTTCATATCGCATGTTTCTTCTCCTTAGTAACATTCTTCTAACTTAGTAACACACGTTCAAAGTAACATTTTTAACGTTAATGGAAACATTTCCTACAATGTTCCTGCAAACTAAAATTGTTAGCTGGGATGGTGACCTGCCTGTCAGTGAGGATTTAACATGAATGTAGATTATTTTCTCCAGCATAAAGAACAGAACGTGGTTTCACCTGAAGTCATGAATCTCACAGCACCAGAATTCTGCAGTGTGGAACTCTTACCTTGATCTACAGCACAGCTTTGGCTCTGTGTGTTGTTCTCTCGTGCGTTCTCATGGTCTGAGTCGCGAGTGTCTTCGTCCATAGCCTCTGTCAGCTTGTTGGGATTCTCATCAGATGTGGTTAGGTGAGGTCTGATGATCTCCTCTGAGGTCTCGAGGTGAGAGATCTCGCTCATCTCTTCCATCTCTTCCTCGTTTGCTTCATTTCAGGTTTCTTCATAACTTTGAGATGACCACAAAGAAGATAAAAGATCATAAAGCTGATACGACATGTTAAATAAAATCTAAATACTTTGTCTAAATTCTAAGTTAAAAATGCCTTTGGAAGCATTTATATATTATATGTACATGAGTAAAAGATCAGCCATCTTGGAGTTTCCAGCTAGCAGCGCAGAATTAGCAGCATGTTTTCAGTTAGCAGTCCTATTCCCTAATTTCCTGTACTAACAAATTTCCAGTAACATAAAACATATTTGGCTGATGCAGTGGTACTCAGCTGGTCATGTGATATTAAAATCCCAGCGAACCCTTTTATGTTGTAAGAACATTTCTGTAATGTTTCCATTAGTAACAAAAACATTAAAAATTATGTTATTTTGAAAGTTCCAGGAACTTTCTGTGTTGATAAAATCCGTCATGAGTGACATGGCTTCATAATGTCCACGTCTCTCTCTTCTAAAGAACTCAGAGTGGAAACACAAGTCAGGCAAGTTCTGTCTGGCAGAAACACTTCTCAAGAGATCTACCTCAGCTTCGCCTGGAGGTTTCTCTCAGGGAAGTGCAAATCTGTCAAACAGGAAGTCCTTCGAATACAGGAACCAGTACCTACTGTTAGTTCCACCCCCATTTTTCCTCAATCCAGACAGCAAGACAGCTTATGAAAGCAGAACAGATCTGATAACGCTGTTGTGACTGACACTGTACCTGATCCTGGAACAGTGCTTAATTGTTTTACACACCTAGACATTTGTTCAAGGTCATTGTTTAACTTGCTTTCAGGCCTGTAGAAGGTCTTTACAACATACAGACTGAAATAAGCAATGATGCAACAGCGGAAAGACACAAAGAATCTACAGTTCAATA
Organism: Botia almorhae; assembly: GCA_036877575.1. NCBI lineage: Eukaryota > Metazoa > Chordata > Actinopteri > Cypriniformes > Botiidae > Botia > Botia almorhae. Next base: position 24,020 of record JAZGTJ010001318.1, on the reverse strand, counting down.
TGATTACTGTGAATTCATAATGAATATGACAGTCAAAAGAATGACTGTATGAAATGGAACAGTGTACGGAGTTGTCATGACACGCTTGTTTAACAGCAGTCAGGTGTCTACATAGCAACAGAATAACAGATCAACTCATAGTTAGTTCATACACTAACTCTTGACACTGAACTGTAATTTAGGAAACAATAAGATGAATATTCTGTTCTCGGTTGGTCAACTTTTTAAAGTTCTCTCATTGCAAAACTTATTACTTTCCTCTTAAGAATTTGAATCAACGTGCAAATGTAAACACTATGTTTACATTTGTTTGCATCAATCTGGTTTCAGATTAATAACTTGTACAAATACACAGCAGAAACCTGAACTCATCCTGAGCATCAATATAGGGTTAAAGCCTGACGTCTAGTGTTGTAACCCTCTGCGCTTTATTACTGTCCCGTTTACATTTAAACTGTTTTAAACCCATTCGCAGCCACTAGCGCCACGAGCTGCCATTGAAACGCATTCATACTTACTTTTGGTTTCTACAATAACGTTACAGTAATCCGCATCTTTATACCCGTCCGGGTTTTCATGTCTGTTCCCAGAGCTGCTGAACCAGCGACCCCAGCCTCTCGCGTGTGAAACAGAGACCGATCTGAAATCAGTTTCGATAGTCAGCCATCGCATCTGTGCAGTTGTTTACGCTGTGAATCTGGGCGTTTCTATGAGCGGTTTCGGCTTACGGTCGTGGTGGGTGTTTGGCGCCCCCCCTCGGTTCATATGAAGCACTGACATTGGGAACGTTTGATGTTAGAACTGGCGAAGGATTTATAAACTGCATTGAAGTGGCTCATATGCTCCGTTTCTGTTTGTCTGGGTGTTAGTGACCACAACATATGTGAGAGATCTAGCTGCAGAAATTACAAATTAAATCAGAACTCACTTAAAATAGAAATGAACTGCGTACTAACATTATAGTTGTGAGGGGGACGTTCCGGCTAATGGGGAACGTTCTCATAACATTGGCTAGCGTTCTTTTAAAGTTCTTTAAGTTTATAAAACAGTCTTGCAGTAACATTAATATATCTAATTAAAAACATTACTTATAAGTTGTTAGTGGAATGGTAAACAAAAGTAACAAAATTAGAGAAAGTTAAAATAATATTTCTTTAACAAAACAAAAAACTGGACCTTTTAAACATTCAAGAACATTCAAAATTTTATTTTTAACAATTTTGTTACTTAATGGAAAGTTAGAGACGTGGTCTCCTAACATTGTTTGCTGGGAAGGCCATGAATGTTTAGAAACTGGAGCAGTAGGAATTAAACGTGATTCCTGAAACGGAAGGCTTGCTGCGGTCTGTAATGTCTGTGACTTCATAATAAGGCCATTTCTCCTGCTGTACTAACTCTTAACGGGCTGCATATGTGCTCTGACAGCGCAGAGTAAAACGTGTCTGAATGTGTTATTTTCCCTTTGTGAAATCACACACACAAAAGCTGTTTTTATTGTTTATTAACATTGCATATTGTTTGTCTAAAAAAGTGTTGATCAGTACGGTTACAGCAAAAACATGAATAACTTAATTTAAATAAAAACAGTACAGTATAGTCAACAAAACCAGTACAGTATAATCAACAACATATTAGTGCACACTAAGAAAGGGTCGAGAACCATTAAAATATAAGCAAAAGGGACTTCCAGATGATTTGCTCTTGGAGCATTAGCAAGTGCATCACAATACGCTGGGTGTTAAAAATGACATTTGTTTACAGTGTTTCTGACCACCTTGCAGGTGAAAGATGTAAGTGTTTAAGTTAGGCAGGGCCAGAGGACCTTATAAGGCTTTTCACATTATCTTTAGCCCTGTGATAATGTGTTTTTTTAAACCCCTGGGCCAAATTAAGGCCATTTTTAACCCCGGGTAAAACAGAGTTTCACACCTTTTTTGCATCACTTTTAAACCTGTTATGAAGCCCATTAGACTGTGACAGGTCGTTTAACAGCAGACACTAAACAAATTATAACAGTGCTTGCCTCATTAAATATTCATGCACAGTCACAGAAACACACGCGTTGTGTTTGGATCCAGCGTCTGAGCGAAACAGTTTGCCGGAGTGACCAAAAATACCATTCGTTTATCACTCCTGATGACGTTTACACAGGCTGTCATTTAATAAAACATGTCACATGCATGTTGCATAATGTACACTGTTGTTAACCTTATAAATATGCAAATAAGAATGTTAAGGCAGGGTTTTAATGTACAGGGTGGAGTATCGAACCCTTACTACCCAACATTAACCACAAACCTAGGGTCAAGTATGAACAGTGTGAACAATGGAATACAGTAACCCAGGATTATGCCAACTCGGGGTTAACAATCTCAAGTGTGAAAGGCCCAAATCAGTGTTTGAGTCTGTTCTGTTCTTCAATGTAAATCTGCAGTCCAACACTTTAAACTCCTGAAAGATAAAGCCCCAACACGGGAATCTACAGCAAACTGGATTTCAAGTATGGTTTGATCAGCACCTTTGGAAAGCTTGCATATATTGTACTGATTCTGTTGTAGGTTATAGGCATGGTTTTGCACGCACATCAGTTGTTATTGCATAACAATTCAAAAGTGATCATTTGAAATCTTCGCATGCTATATTGCTACAAACCCTTTGTGGTCTACAGATGGCCAATGGTGACACTTTTGTCTGTGCTTGGGTTTAGCATCAAAGCAGGTGACCATCAACACATGCGCTTTACAGAGGTTAACATGGCGCTCCAGCCGTTCGGTAACCAGCTCCAAAGCCTCCAAGTGCTCCAGGGAGTCCACCTCAAATGTCTGCCATAGGTCAACTGCAAAATACATCACAAACATAGTAAATGTTAATAAAACACCGCATGGAGTTTAGACAGACATACAGCTTTGAATCCCATTCAATCCCATTAGTGTCTAGTTTGAATACACATTCATGAATCTGAAGTCAAAACACTTCTCTTTGTAAAATGGCTTTTAATGCTTACATTCACGGCTCCATTTTCCAGGGTCCACCATCAGATGTTGCTTGGCGTGTTCCAGCTCCCTTCTGAGAACATTGTATTTGGATCTCACCTCTGCAATTCTCTGCTGTCGATACTCCAGGAACTTCAGTTTTGCGCTGAAGCGGACCATGCGCTGAAATGTGAATGCCGAATGTCAGTTTGCCCTTTTTATCACATAAAATGCTATTAAATGGAATTTATACTGAGATTTTAAAGACGGCAAGTTGTGAGTGATAAAATAAACCACTTTTGGTCTGTGTGTGTGTTTTAAATTTCACCTTGTTTCCTGCTCCACCTCTCTTCTGTATGGCATCGACATGATCAATTTCATAGACCTTAATTTCATAAGAATCAGGGACACCCCGATCCGCCCACTGCATTCTAGGTCCACTGGTGGACCTTTTCAGTGACAGCAGGTTGTCCTGAGATGGTATTCTTAGACTGGATCCTGTGGTTAAAAATATTATAGTAAATTTAAGTTGGGGGTTTAAATTGTATTGTTTTCATAGTCCTTGACTATCCAAATCTTTTCCATTATCATCATTCCTATACCTAATAATTTTCATTTAGGAATTACAGTGAAGTTCCTCACCTATGTTGGTTCTTTTCTTGGTGCTTCTCACACCTTTAGCAGCACTGAGAATGCAACTGTGGTCGCTGATGGAGTTGTGCGTTGAACTGCTGCTGATGGTAGCTTCGCTGTCCCTGAGCATGCTGTCATAGCCACTACTGATCCTGCTGTTCCTGTTATAAAGTAATGCTGTTTTACACATGGCAGGAGGCAGCTCCCCACTCAGAACACTGGTGGTATCGCTGGCATGGCCACTACAGTGGTTCGGTTTCCGTGGAGCTGTGATCCAGCTGTATGGAGATGGGAGCGTGTGAGTTGAAGGTCTTGTCCTTTGTCGTTCCTCACGTTCATCTAAGTCCGACCCACCTTGGCTAGAAGTTGAAAGAGAGTCTCTGCTACTTCTTAAATGTTCAACTCTTCCTTTCAGAGGTAAACCAGAGGACTTGGTTGAAGGACCAACATTTCCTTGACTTCGGGATAAGGATTGTGTTGACCAGAGGTTTGGATTGGTAGAGGATCCATTGCAAGAAAGGCTTGGGCTTCTGTTAATTGAATGACTGAGGGATTTTGAGGATAGATTCTGGATGGAATTCTTGGGACTATTTCCGGACACCTTGTACACCTTGGAACTGGGCATTGATTTATTAACTGTTGTCTTTGACCTGCTGATTTTGGATGGTCGAGTTGTGGCATTTGCATCATTGTCAGGCATAGGGAAGAACCTTGGAACTCTTCCAAGACTTTGACTGGCTCTGCACCGCACAAAGTTCTCAAACTCTTCTTTAAAACCAGCTGTGTCCAGACTGCTTGAATGAGCTGGCATGCCAATACGACCAGTCTCTTGCTTGCTCTTTAGTCTCGGTGAAGTACAAATACCCTCTAAGCTTCCTGTTAAACTTAAAGAAGGCCCACTCAGATCCACAGTTTGGCTCCTGCTGGATAATGCTTTCAATTTTGCATTAAATAATTTGCTGCTGTCCTCAACAGGAGATTCTGTGGCTTTATTCCCAGCAGTCATGGGCTTCCTGTGGTTCAGCACTGTACTTCTGGATACTCCAGAATCTTCTCTTTTTTCTGCTTTCTTTTCTAGATTGGGGCTATTCTTGCATGTTGATGAAAGGGGTACACTATCTTTGGTCCATTCTTTTATGACATTTTGCTTCCTCTCAAGTGTTTCTCTTGGACTATATGAACTCCTGTCTTCTGTGTTCATGGGTCGATGTGGGACATCCTTAAAGTCTTTGTTTTTGTTTAGGCACATCCAGCTCTTCTCTGCAATGATGTCACTGTCATACTGTCTGGACCTTGAGACCTCAAAGTGCTTTGAATGGTTACAACTAGGCTCAACTTTGGCTCCTTTACTGACATCCTTTACATCTTCAGTCAGAGGAACATCTGACCAAGCATCACGCTGCGGTGGGTCTTCTGAATCATTGATGTTGCTTACGTTGTCAATAATAGCATTGACTTTTGAGGGTTGGCTAGACACATTCTCTTTGAAAGTTACAGTAGATGAGGTCATGCCCATTTCACTATCTGAAGTTTGTTCATTAGTACTTGAATTAAGAAAACTTGTTGTATGTTCCTGACCTACACTGCCAATAATCCTGACAGGCTGACTTCCTGATGCTAAAGTCTGGAGAGAAGGCGACTCACGAACACTTAATATTTTTGCTTTTCCTTTCTCATTGGCCCCATTTATTGTTACTTCTTCAACCACTGTATACACAAGCTCATCTTGGCCATTAAGATCGAGTGGCTGCTGAACTGTCACGGTGATGGTGGCCCTCATCTCTCGTTGGCTTCTTAATGTGGAATGTGAAGTGTCTTCATTCACAGGGGCAAACATTGTATGTGGGGAACCTGAACTGGTAGACAAGGATGACGAGAAAGACGAGGTGGATGTAGATCTTGGTGAACTCTTTCCAGCAGGAGAAATTCGTGCGTCAGGTTGAACTGAGTCGTCTAACCTCAGCGGTAATGATATGGGAGTCATATTTGTTTTCTCACTTTGAGGCTTGGATCTACTGTGGCACTGCATGGGATCATTTTGCCTGACAACATCTAATTGGGGTGAACATGTCTGCACAACCAGAGAATTCACTGTACACTTTGTTTCTTCACCGTTTGGAATGACGCCGGATCTTTTCGGAGAGTTTTCCTGTCTGGTACTGTCAGATTCCTTTTTAATTGATGCATGAACTTCTGTCAAAATGGATTTCTTCTCGGCTTGGCTTGAGTGAGGTGCTTTGGTCACAGTGTTCATCTCCTGCTCTTTGCATGGATCCATTCCAACCAACCTTGTTCCATCTTTATCTATGTCTATATTTCCCAGTCGATTTTGGAGTTCTGCAAACGTGTTGCATTTCAGACACTCAAAATCAGATCTATCTTGCAATAATGTTGGCGTTGACTCCTCCCTGGTCTTTTCTTTTGCAGGCTGTTTCGTGCGATAGGCCAGTGGTGGAGAGATTTCGCAAAACTTCATCAGAGAGAGCTTCTTTGATTCTATCTTGCTCTTGAGTAAGGACGGAATAACAGGCAAAACCTCTCTGCTTCTGTTTGTAACCTCTTTATTTAGGAGACCTGAAGGATCCATGGAGATGACAGACTCATAAGACTTGGCGCTTGCAGGCCGGAATTCTGGCTCACCAAAGAATGCAGGAGAGGACAGATCCTGATCCAGCGTTCCAGTGGATTGGAATGTTCTCAGCCTGGTGGACTTCTGAACCTTCCTTTCATTGCCGGAGCTTCCTCCTCCGGGTGAGCTTGAAGAGGAATTCTAATGATGACCAAAACTAGATGTCAGCACAGCCTGATTTCAAAGCACTTAAAAACATGACTGATAATAATGCTTAAATGATTCCGTAGAAGAAATACCCTGGTCGTCTTTTGCAGCCTGCGGATTCTAGATGCAATCTGCATTGTACAGAGGCTTTCTGTGAGGTCTTGGGATGAGGTGGACACATGGGCAATGACGGTGGTGGCGCAGTTGATATTGCTGAGAGAGTCTTGCAGGAGCATAGCTAATTTACTTCCCCTGTAGAGAACAAACAATGATTGATCATGTGTTTTATGTTCCTATACTATTAGTAAATTGCCTGATTTTATCATTGAAATATGTGTGTAAACATACTTATTAGGGACATGCTTATGTCTGTTGAGCTTGGCACTGATAATGTTTCCGATATCGGCAAGGCAGACCCCAGAATCGTGTTTGTCCCGTTCCCCTCCACAGCTCCCTAAAGTGACCAGACTCAGTTTGCTCTGATCCACATTCACTGAGAGAGAGAGAGAGAGAGAGACAGACAGACAGACAGAAGGAGATTCAGAGTGAGGGAGGGAGAGAAAGACAGAGGGAGAGGGAGACAGACAGACAGACAGAGGGAGATTTAGAGGAGAGGGAGGGAGGGAGGGAGGGAGGGAGGGAGGAAAGGAGAGTAAAACAGAGGGAGAGTGAGAGACAGAGGGAGAGAAAAAGATAAAGACACAGATTTTATATTTAAAAAAAATTTTCTAATAATAATTTTAAATAAAACATGAGAAACAATAGTCAGAATGTTAGGGACGTGTCACATAAATGTAAACAAAAATCTATCAAAGCGCTTAAAACAGATAAAGTGTCACGTTTCAGTCTAATGGGTCTGTGTTGCTTGAGAACTGAAATTCTATCCGACAGACCTTTGTGTGATTATCAAGATACTTCTGCTTACATCTCTATACTAGAGCTGTGAAATAGCAGTTGAACTCACTCCCAGATTTGGTGCTACTCCCTATGTGCTGCTGATGGACGTGCAGAGTGAAGAACATGTGACAGCAGTGCGGCTGCGGCCCTCCGCCGCTCCCCCTCCCACTGCTGCGAGACGCAATAGCTGCATCCAATAGGAAAGCGGCTCTTTCTGGAGTTGGAGCATTCAACACGCTGTGGTTGCCAAGCTGGAATAAAGGTTGGATAACACAATCCAATTAGGAGACTCTGAAGTAAATGGGAATGTTTTAATTAACATATCAATGAGGCTGTATTCAATTATGATTGATTTGCCATGCGTACTTAAGGATACCATGCAAGGGCTTAAAAATGTCCTGCATTGCAGGGATTTCTTGCTGTAAGAGCACTGCATGCTTCATGCTTAAATAGATACCGATGTTTACTTGCTCACAGAGGGTCTGTAGGACATTGTTTACATTTACAGCACTTGTCAGAACAAAGGAAGTGCATTCAACACTTGCCTGTGTTCCGTAGACGGGGTCCTCAATGAGGTAAGCATCTGGCTTATAGGTGTCTTTGTAGTTGCCCGTGTCAACATCAGAGAGTAAATCCCTGATGCCATTGTTTTCCCCACAGACCTCTACAGCTGTGACTGAAACGGAGATGTTTGCCCAAGTCTTGTCTTTCTTCCTGTTAATGAGCTTGAAAAGCCAAGCGACGGCACAGGGAATGACCCCAAGGGTTTGAACGCAACCATCATGGCCAATCATCGTGTAAGACACTCCTGTGAAGCAAAACGGGGAAAACGAGAATGGTGTTTTTAAAGGGATAGTCCAAAAATAAAACAAATTCTGTTGTTTATTCCCCTTCATGTCATTCCAAACCAGTATGACTTTAATTCTTCTTCGAAACACAAAGAAGATATTTTAAGAAATGTCTCAGTGGTTTCGTGTCCATACAGTGGGTGCCACCATTATGTGGTTACCAATGTGCTTCAAAACATTTTCTTTTGTGTTCAACAGAACCAGAAAATTCATACGTAAATGATGGATTTTTAGTTTGGGTTGACTATCCCTTTAATAACGCATCGTCAAACAGAAACGCTAGCAGTTGTTTAAAAAGAAAAAACCTCATCTAAGGCTTTTGCGGAAAAGTCTTTTGTCTTTTGCTATTCTGGATGCCAAAAACCCAAAGCTTAAAATATGCTTAAATAATCGGCCGTGCCCAATGCCTTTTACGAACTGGGGTGTAAAATATGTTATGGCAGTGTCATCACCAATTAAACGCAAGGCACTTTACTTGCAGTCAAGCATGGGCGCGTTTAAAAGATTTATGACTTCTGGCTGAGAGCCAGAGGCCAACATGAAAGCCGAGTAATTCAATCTTGCTAAAAGTGAATGATGTCATGCTTCACGTTCCACACAGAGATTGTTGTCGCGATTTCGGGTGGATAACTATTAATAACCTTAAAAGTAGGTGACCCGCAATGACCCGGTATGTAGTCCCTGTGTCGTCTCTTAAAGGAATGGAGGTGCATCCATTAACAGGCTTCTTAAGTGAGCGAGCGAACTAAATCTGAACCTTTCAGTGTCTACACTGTGAGACATAGCCAGCTATATTCTCTAAAGGTTCTCTCAAAGTGATCAAAAATGTTCTCGCAGTAATCTTTAAAATAATTGTTGAAGTATTGTAAAACAACCTTTAAATAATGTTCTTATAATAAAGCAATAATGTTAATACAACATTCCTAGACCTTTCAAAATAACGTTTATGGTTTTGGTTACTAATTGAAATGTTTTTAAAACGTAAAATTACTAGCCGTTTCTTAATCTTGGCAATGTGTCATTGATTGATACATTCTATTTACATAAAACATGAGTGATATTGAGTCCTTAAACACTTAAGACACGTGTAGTGTTAAGAATAGTGACCTTAGAAAGATTGACCGTATCTTGTTATGGAAGAAAAGCTTTCTTGCAGCTTTCAGCCAGTGCTATGATGTCACTCACCTGCATTGGTTTGTCCAAAGCTTAAAATACAGCCATCAGCGCCTGAGAGCACACTCTGCAGTAGCTCACACAAGCTGCTCTCGCACACTTCAGCCTGAAAAATAACATATTATATTATATATATATTATATTACATAAGAGTCTGTTAAGAATTGTAGATGGCCATATAAAAAAATTCAAGAACAAACATACATAGTTGAACAAATGTGCAGTCGGTAAACTTGGTTATGCTAAAATGACTAGCCCCATTTAGCCGCCTTTAGAACTAAAGGGCAAATGTACGTTACCTAATTAATATTCATGAATCAGACCGATAG